>QLTV01000633.1:293832-311355 GCA_003457575.1 Thermophis baileyi | reverse complement strand
AAGAAGCTGTAGAAGCTTCTTGGATGAGAAGCGAAACGTCTTCAAAGAAAAACCAGGAAGTCCAGTTGCCTCTTGAAAAAAAAAGCACCTTTGGGACAACCATGATCTGGATGACTGAGAATCTCCATAGACACCTAATTTCAGGTGTTTGCTACAAGGAATAATGATGTTTTAAGAAGCTGTAGAAGCTTCTTGGATGAGAAGCGAAACGTCTTCAAAGAAAAACCAGGAAGTCCAGTTGCCTCTTGAAAAAAAAAGCACCTTTGGGACAACCATGATCTGGATGACTGAGAATCTCCATAGACACCTAATTTCAGGTGTTTGCTACAAGGAATAATGATGTTTTACTATAACCTTTAAACAAGAAGATGCTTACACTAAAACAAAGTGCAGGGCCTACAACCCTCAAAGCTTCTGATCACTTTTCTAAATTCAGCAGGATAATTTCTAAAAATATACACTAGAATGCCATTTTGACTTGAGTAATACATGAAAAAGCTTAAGGTAGGTAAAGCACAATTTAAAAGGATGTGAAGGTGAGTCTTCGGATGCAACTCCACCTGCTTTGCATAATGGGTCACTTGATCACCAAAACATATAGAACCTCTTCCAAATACATTACAGGTATTCCTTGACTTATAACCATAATTGGGACTGTAACAGCTGTCACTAAGCGATATGGTTATTGAGTGAATCTTGCCCTGTTTTACATACTTTTTTTTGCTGTAGTTGTTAAGCAAACCATTCAATTGTTAGGTTAATCCAGTTTTTCCCATTGACTTTGCTTATTGGAAGCCCTTGGAAAGTTATAAAAGGCAATGACATGCCCCGGGGATGCTGCAATTATTGTAAATACACATCAGTTGCCAAGTGCATGAATTGCAACCACTTGACTACGAGACAGCTGTGATGGTCGTAAGTGCGATCGTCTTTCACAAGGGATGCTGTCATAAATACATGCCAGTTGCCAAGCCCCTGAATCATGGGGATGCTGCAACAATCATGTGAAAAATGGTCATTAGTCACTTCAGTGCCGTTGTAATTTCGAACGTCATTAAACAAACGGTTGTAAGTCAAGGACTATCTGTAGTGTTTTCATGGCACTTTTTTAAATACCGTGTTTCCCCGAAAATAAGACCCTGTCTTATATATTTTTGAACCCTGAAATAAGCGCTTGGCCTTATTGCCATGCACTCAAAAGCCCGATTGGGCTTATTATCAGGGGATGTCTTATTTTGGGGGAAACAGGGTATAAGACAAAATATTGTACTGCAGGGGAAAATCTGTAGCCATATACAGGTAATCCTTGACTAAGCGATTGGTCAAAGTTAAATAGGATCTTAAAAAAGGTACTTATGATTTGAATTTGGTTCCGATGATGGGGTACCCCCTGCAGTCCGCGATGTTGTAAAATGTTGTAAAATTGGGTCAGTCACCTGGGTGCCTCGACTTAGCGACCATCATGATATACAACGGAAATTTGAGGCTCCAGTATGGCCATAAGCTGAGAACTGCCTGTAACTAAGTGCCTCTGATTTAATTGTGCTGGAACATCTAAGTTCAGCTAGGCAACTCAGAGAGTTACAAGAAGTACCTTGTCCTTTTGTGGCTATTTTGTTCTGGGAAGGTGAGCAGTAAAATTTATATTGGGAAATACAGGTATCCGCGACTTACGGTCACAATTTAGCCCAAAATTTTTGTTGCTAAGCAAGATAGTTGTTAAGTGAATTTTGCCCCATTTTATGACCTTTCTTGCCACAATTGTTAAGCGAATCATTGCAATTGTAAATTTAATAACATGGTTGTTAATTAATCTGGCTTCCCCATTGACTTTGCTTGTCAGAAGGTCGCAAAAGGGGATCACATGACCCTGGGACACTGCAACCGTCATAAACATGAGCCAGTTGCCAGTTGCCAAGTGCCCGAATTTTGATCACATGACCACAGAGAGGCCACAACGGTCTACAATCATAATTCACTTTTTTCAATGCCATTGTAACTTTGAACGGTCACTAAACAAACTGTTGTAAGTTGAGGAATACCAGTATGCTGAAAAACGGTTTCTTCTCAATCTGAGGGCTTCATTTCCCTCCATCAATGACTGATTCCTGTTTTGTGTAATGGTAAAGAAGAGGGCACTAGAGAAACCACAGGAAACAACTCTTGGGGTAAACTGTACATATACTAGAGCAGCAGCCCCCAACCTCTGTGGCTTAGCAGCCCGGCTTGGAGGGGTGAGAGGAATTGGGCCACGTGAACGGTGGGCCGGCACACATGTGTGCCGGCCTGCCGCTTGTGTTAGTGGAGCTGTGCTCACGGATGCAGGCTAGCCCTCCTCTTGCGGCCTGGTTCCAAATAGGCCTTGGCCCAGTAATGAGCCGTGGCCCGGGGGTTGGGGAGTTCCCCCTTTTCGGCTTTGTGGATTGACTTGCGCAAAAGGAGCACGTGTGCACGTGCTCTCCCACTACCGGTATTTGCGCAAGTGGGGATGCGCACGAGCTCGCCCGCCACTTCCACAGCCTGGCTCCGAACAGCTCAAGGGGTTGGGGACCCCTGCTCTAGAGCAGAGTTGTCCAACTTTGGCAACTTTGACATCTGTGGACTTCATGCTGGCATGGGAATTCTGGGAGTTGAAGTCCACAGATCTTAAGCTTGCCAAGGTTGGACATCCCTGCTGTAAAGCAGTGTTTTTAAAACCTGGCAGGTTTAAGATTCTGTGGACTTCAGAATTCCCCAGCCAACAGCCCCAGTCAACTATCTGCCCAGCAATACTTGTTAAGCTTCCTTCTAAATTCTTTCAGTGGTGTGTGCCTTTCAGTTCAAATAAAAGAAGAATTGCACAGCTTCCTAATTTTAAACATGCATTTTTTTCAATCACAGCAAGTTATAGCAACAAACATTCCAAGTCAACCATTGCAAAGATACTGGAGCCCTTCCATTCCTTGTATGGAAACAAGGGTTATGTATGTTTCTGGTTATTTCATTATCTGCCCTTACTTGGAAAGAAAACTGAGCCTTAGTATCAATAGCACTATAGCACTTAGACTTATATACCGCTTTACAGTGCTTTACAGCCCTCTCTAAGCGGTTCACAGAGTCAGCCTCTTGCCCCCAACAATCTGGGTCCTCATTTTACCCACCTCGGAAGGATGGAAGGCTGAGTCAACCTTGAGCCGGTGAGATTTGAACCGCCGAACTGCAGCTAGCAGTCAGCTGAAGTAGCCTGCAGTGCTGCACTCTAACCACTGCGCCACCTCGGCTCTTCCAGACTATGCGGGCTGGGAATTTTGGTGGTTGTAGTCCTCGTGCATCTGGATTGGGGAAGGCTGCAGTGACTGCTTCTGAAGGTTGACCAGCCTTACAGCTTTTCTCTTATAAAAGCTAAGAGCCTTGTAGCTAAATGTGGTGCCTCCAGCATTTAGTGGAAAGGATAATTGGCAGAATATTCCTTGATGGCTCCCATCAAGGAAGTGTTTGAATTAAAAAAAAAAAAAAAAGAGAGAGAGCAATTATCTCAGTGGAATGCAATTTTTTTTTTCAAATGGCCTCATTTATTTTAGTGCCAGTCTTTGTGCACTTTTTTTCCTTGCAGAACTCTAATATCTATTAATTAATTGCATGAAATAATGCCAATAAATCTAACAAGGCTTGTCTAAAGCTTGGCTGCACAGGAGAAGCTTAGTGTTTGTTGCAAAGCGAGGGAGAGATTGACTGAGATATTAAGAAAGCGAGTAGTACTGTAGTAGGTACTTAATGAAATGTTTTCTAACACCACTTTAAAATTGTTTTTAATTTTGGCCTGGACTTTAATTTGAATGAAATCGTTACTATTGTTAAATTACTTAAACTCTAAATTAGGGAATGCAAATGAAGTGAACCTGAAATGCAATGTGGATATTGTTTTTATTGACAATCTGTAGAGGAGTAGCATGGAACAAATTCCAATTAGATTTGATCTGTTTAATGCGGTGCAAGTGCTTGACTTGTCAGCAAGCACAATATCTTCCATTAAATGTTCTACCCAGGGAGAAATTAGTCCTGGTGCGGTAGAAATCTTTTTGCTTTTATCTCAGTTTTAATTCTCCATAGATTATGGATACTGGAATGTTGACGCTTCTGGGAACAGCAAATCACAGCAATAAAAATATGTTGCAAAGGTGCAGCGGTCAAAATTATGTTGCATTACAGATCCATCACAAGACATAATGGGGTGTGTTGGTACGACATCACATTAAACTGGATTATAGTTTAACTATTAAATAAACCACTGAGGTAGCAGCACAGTGGCCTAGAGGTAAAGACACACGCCTCCCACTCAGAAGGTTGAGAGTTCAATCCTAGGTAGCGGCAGATGTTTCTCTCCTAGGGTGCAAAGAGAAAATATCTGCTGTGAACTCTGCATAGGCGTCAGGAAGGGCATCCGACCAGTAAACTCTCAGCTCCATTCAGTTGCCCTGACTCCACCCCGAATAAAGGGATTAAACGGTCGTTAAAAAAAAAAAGCATCCATTGCGGACTATTGGCTCACTTAATGACCATAGGATTCACATAGCAGTTACTATAAAAGATGGTATAAAATTGAATAAGTCACATGATAACTCCTTGATGGCCGGCACAATTTATGACCGTAATTTCAGGCTCATTTATGGTTATAAGTTGAGGACTACTTGTAGTTATGGGATGGGATGTTTTCTTGTTGCTTCATACTTCTGAGGTTAGATGCTTAAAATGGATGTTTATTGCAGAGAAAAATACAGATGAATTGGTCTGTTCTACAGCAGTGATGGGATTGGCTCTTTGGCCAGATATAGCTTATATGCTACTGTACCTAGTATCTCTTCTGCTTTGCAGAGTTTTCTCTGTCCTGTCACTTGGTCAATGCTAGGCAGCATTTTTCTGTTTCTGGATAAATAACTAAGAAATGAGAAGATTTGTGGAGAATCTCTAAACGTGTACTTTCAAGCAACCAAGTCATTCAAATGATCTAAGTGAATCTTCTGTATTAGGAAACCAAGATAAAGGAGCCTTGTATTGCTTGCTATAATTATTGAATAACATTTTTTCTAACATTTAACAACACCCACAATTTCAATGAATTGTAAACAGTCCAAGTTTTCTTTTCAACTACGTGTTCTCAAACTGCAAAGGAGTCATTGCTAGTCATTGCTGGGGGCAATGTCCAGTGTGATACGAAGACATTTCCGCAGTCATGTGGCCAGCATGATATCACGGAGCATTGTTACCTTCCCACCAAAGTGGTACCTATTTATCTACTCGCATTTGCATGCTTTCAAACTGCTAGGTGGGCAGGAGCTGGGGCAAGGAACGGGAATTCACGCGTGCTTGGGTCTTGAACCCAGGCTGCTGGCTTTCCAGCCGACAAACCCAGCGTCTTAACTGCAGAGCCAATGTGATGCCCTACAATCTTTGAAGAATCTGACTTTATTCTGCAAATTTCTGCAAGCTAGGGAGATAGCATTTTAGTGTTCAAAGTTTTTGAATGCAAAATAATTTTCTTTGTCCCTTCAAAGTTAAAAACATTACAAAATAGGTTGCCTGTATTAAAGCTATACACTACTGACAGTTGATTAAGTACAATTATAATTATTTCCTGTCTCTAATTTGGAAAAGATTCAGGAACTTGTAATAAAAATCCAGGATGGGACTAGTTAAAATTTTGGTTGACCAATCAATTATTTGGAGTTGAGTATTAAGAGCTTATATCATTTTTTATTGGTGTATGTTAGGAGATAAAATAATGATTAATGGTAATTCTTTACCTTTGCCATCTTGTTTGAATTAGTGATTAGGCTAAAAAATGGCAATCAGTTAAAAATTTAAGTTACAAAGAGATTAATTTTAAAAACACAGGTACGCCTTGATTTACAACCGTAATTGAGACGGCCAATGACGGTTGTAAGTTGTGACAGTCATGAAGCAGATCGTCACGTGACTGATCCAATTTTACAACTTTTTTGGTGTGGTTGTTAAGTGAACCCAGCTGCCATTAAGCAAACACAGTGGTCACTGAGCAAACATCACGGTCATTAAGTAAACACCACGATCTTTAAGCAAACCCATTCTTCGCTATAGGGCAATTTTGCTAGAAACTGGAAGAAAACGGCCAGATTTTTGCAAACATTTTCATAAATTGTGGTCATGTGCCTTTAGGACAGCGGTTCTCAACCTGTGGGTCGTGACCCCTTTGTGGGTCGAACGACCATTTCACAGGGGTCGCCGTGCACGTTAGCCCGCCATCTTGGTGCCACCGTCACTGCAGGGGTGAAATGCTCCCGGTTCGGCCGTGCCTGCGGGTCGCCGGATAGCCGGTAGCGACAGAAGCGGGAGACTTCGCCCACCCACCCGGACACCGCCATTTGGGTTCTTTTACCCTGGGAGCATTTCACCCCTGGTGCCGCGCCCCCTTTGTCACCTCATCCCGCGCGGGGCGGGGATGGGGAGGGGGTTGCGGCGGCGGGGGTCGCGGCGGCGGCGGGGTCATGGGGGGGTCACGGCATTAGAAAGGTTGAGAACCACTGCTTTAGGACATTGCCAAAGGCTGTGAATGAGGGCTGGTTGCTTAGTGCAGTGGTCCCCAACCCCAGTCCGTGGATTGGCACTGGGTTGCGGCATGCCAGAAACCAGGCCGCGCAAACAAGCCAAGCCCCATCTGCGGGATGCAGGCAGCACGCGAAACCATGCCCCTTCTGGTCCGCAGAACAGCCTCTCTCCACAGAACTGGTTCTGGTACCCAAAAGATTGGGGGCCGTTGGTTTAGTGTACCAAATGCAGTCATGTGACTGCAGAGGATGGCTGTCATAACTTCAGAAACTGGACATAAGTACCTTTTTCTGGTTCCATCATAACTTTGAATGGTCGCTCAGTTACTGGTCGTAAGTCAAGGATTATCTGTACACTCTATTTAAAAACCATCTTAAGTAAAATGGGAAAGGAAAACTAACCACATGAAGAAAAGGAAAAGGATGCATGTACCCCACATTGGGAGGCGGTGGCTCAGTGGCTAAGATGCTGAGCTTGTTGATCAGAAAGGTTGGCAGTTCAGTGGTTCGAATCCCTAGCGCCGTGTAACGGAGTGAGCTCCCGTTACTTGTCCCAGCTTCTGCCAACCTAGCAGTTTGAAAGCACGTAAAAAATGCAAGTAGAAAAAATAGGGACCACCTTTGGTGGGAAGGTAACAGCGTTCCGTGCGCCTTCGGCGTTTAGTCATGCCAGCCACATGACCACGGAGACGTCTTCGGACAGCGCTGGCTCTTCGGCTTTGAAACGGAGATGAGCACCGCCCCCTAGAGTCGGGAACGACTAGCACATACGTGTAAGGGGAACCTTTACATTTACTTTTTACCCCACATTCTGAGAGAGAGAGAGAGAGAGAGAGATGGAAGAGTTTTAATTAAACACCTAAAAGAAATGGATTTGAGTATGAATAACAAGTGAAAAACTGAGAATATGTTGATATATTGTGACATTTTTCCATTGTTTAATTATCTTCATTTTGTTCCATTATATTGTGCAGTATTTAGTCAGTTAATTAGCTAGCTACCCGGGCTAATTTATGGAAATAATTTTAATACCGTTAGTATGAATACAGAGACTGATAACAAGAAGAATTTTAGTAGCATTTCCAGGAGGTACCCTTATTAGTCTTCTGTAGCAAAACCAACAAAATGTCTTGAGGCTCCTTAAGAGATGAACACATTTATAATTGGATAACCTTTTATAGTTCTCTTTATTGTCAGGGAGAAGTGAGAATTTGCCTGCAACATCCTGGGACTTAGCCTTTTTATTTGCACTTAAATCTAATTCATGCAGATTTCGTTAATACAGTTAAAAGATCGATATGATTAACGAGCATGGGTTTCCTGATTTTCAACCGTATCTGATTCCTCATGTAGCTGAATTGTCATGTTTTGGGCATGAATAAATTCATTCTTGCCATCTAGCGAGATCCCAGAATGTTGATTTAGCAAGAAAGGATGTTAGATGCACTATTAGACAGCCATGGATCAGCTTGGTGGCTTGGGTTTGTTTAGAAAATTAGATAGTGGGAATAACAATATTAAATAATAAATGTTTTAGAAATGAGGTTATGTAGCTGATTGGAATCTGGTCAGAGTTATATATGAAGCTTGTTGAGATCTGTTACTTTGGTCTAGGAAAAAGAGAAAACCTCTAAGGCTGTTTAGCATGTTTGAGAGCTGGACATTTATTGCATTTATTAACCAACTCTCTTAAAGAAAAAATGGTACAAAGGTTGAATGAAGGATTCTCCCTAATGGATCCTCAGAATAACAACTTCTAACTTGCTAAGAAATGGCTCCATTGCTCATAGTTTCCCCTCTTTGGAGGCAGGACTAATTTCTGGGAAGCCAGCAAATAATAATAGTGCTTTACAAATGGTGTATCTCGTCTAAGTAGATTAATTATAGGCTTTGTGCGCTTAATGGAAATGTCCAGAATCGGGAAACAAAATGAGGCAGTTCTGGACCTGGGGTAGAAAGCACTTTGGATTTAAAAGACTTCTATAGATAATCAGAACATATGACAAAAGCAGTCAAATCTAGAACTTGCAGTTGGTTGTCATTTTAGAAAGGATTCCCCAAATAGGCCATCTTGAAACGCAATCCTGTGTCCACCAGTCAGTTTGCTTAAGCATAATACTTAAGAATTTCACTGTCTGTACTGTGAAACATGTTAATTCTAACTTTCAACTTAACAGTTAATCATCAGTCTGTACATATTTCAGATTTTTCAGCACAGTTCTGAGTTTTAGATGGATGGATCGATGGATAGGCAGGCAGGCAGGCAGGCAGGCAGAATGTACAATGATCCAAATCTAACACCTTAACCACTGTATTTGAGAAGAAGATATATCTTCTTCTCAAATACAGTGGTTAAGGTGTTAGATTTGGATCAGTGTACATTCTTTCTGCCTGCCTGCTTGCCTGCCTGCCTGCCTGCATATACTTCTACTTATATATGTATTAATCGTATACATAAAAGATATACATATACTTCTACAGAGAGAGAGAGAGAGAGAGAGAGAGAGAGAGAGAGAGAGAGAGAGAGAGAGAGAGAGAAACACAAAGAATAAATAGATATGCACTTCATGTATTTCTGGAAATTATTATTTCCGTGGCAAATGTTTGTAAAATATCGTTAGAAAGCTCCCTGGTGAAAATCTATGGCAAAACTTGCTTCCAATAAAATTTGTGTTGGATAAACTCTGGGCAGCTCTGTATTTCAGTTTTGGTCATGAAAAAGGAGGTGTTTTTGTGGTTTCTTAGCGAAAGAGTGGAAGTATCTTGGAACATAGTTGATGAATAATTTGATGTGGGACAATTTGGCATATGTAAGGATATATCAATAGAAGAGAATATTTGTAGGTCAGGGTTGAACGTTGGGGTCCTTTGTGCTCTCTGAGTTTAGTTGTTTTCTTGCTGATGTTTCATTGTCCGACAGTGATGAGCACTGACAATCGTACCTGGTTGGATAATGAACTGTTTGCAAGAAAACAATCAAGCTAGGTAGCATCACTAGTGATGAGCACTGATGATGTTACCCAGTTGGGTAATGAAACGTCTGGAAGAAAACAAGCTCAGAGAACGCCAAGGAGCCCATAAGGCTGTCTCCTCAAGAGTCCCACTCGTATTCATGATGTGGTTGTGTGGAAGACTCAAGAACAAAATTAAACTTCAGTCTCAAGAAGGTTAATAACTTGAAGGTGACACTTTCCTGACCTCTGAACATGAAGGTCTTGAAACTCCATAGGCTTCCTTTTGGAGTACGGGTTGCACAAATTAACCTTTCTGTCATTTGTTGGCTACAGATCACTCAGCACCTCTGATTTGCTACCCCATATAAGTTTGCTGTGTTTGAACAGACTGGGCTAATTACATTACGTAGTCTGTCCCAATTTTACAGATTAATTTATGGCATAATGAACAGGCCCAGAGAAGGGGAAGCAGCTGAGGAAAAAGGGGCAGAGCTGACCTTGTCACTCAAATGGAACTGGAGACTTACTGCTCTTTTCTCAGCTGGCTCTTGAGTTATGCAGAATGTCGGTGACATGTTTAATTATTTTTGACAAATGAAGAATGCCTTCATCTTTATGCCATATTGCATTATGCCAAGGGTCCTGTGACTTTGGCATGTGATAATCTCTTAGTCAAGGTGGAAAAAAAATCTACTACAAGCTCTTCACGTTCCATCTCCTCCTTAAGGGATGGTGATAGGCCCACAAAACTATACTGCCAGATGTCTTTGGAGACATATGATTTACAACAGCAGTCCTTAACCTTTCCAGCTTGGCGGCCCAGCCAGGCACAGGGGGGAGGGTGGTTTGAGTGATAGGCACATGCGAGCGGCAGGTACTTTTGTGCTCGCGTGCAAAGCTCCGGTCGCGCAAACGGAGGGCGCTCGCGCACTAAGCTCTAAGCTCGCGCACTACTTTCAATTCACACGCGTTCTTGCCTGCTGCTCACGCAAACGGAGCTTCATGACCGCGCATGCTTGCCCATCTCTCCCGCAACCTGGTTTCGAACTGGCCGTGGCCCGGTAGTGAGCCACGGCTTGGGGTTGGGGACCCCTGATTTACAAGACAACCCCGTGACAGGTTGGGTCTTCTTTAAGAAAAAGGTGTGATCTGAGTGACCAGAATGAACATTAAATTTGTGGCCGATGGCATTTTTTTTTTTCACTCTAATGCTGGATGGTCCCATGATTTTCTAAGAAGTTAACTCTTCCTTGCTGTTTCCATCCTAAGAAGAAAAATTATTGTGTGGTGAACGAACTTCAGTAATAAGTCCATATTTACGTAACCTAAACAGATAAACAGAAAGACCACAGGCAGACAAAAAAAAAACCCCAAAACAAAACAATGGGAGCAGGAGCTGCTTATGACTTCTTGCCAGCTTCCCCACTGACTTTGTTTGAAGGAAGCTGGCGGGGAATGTCAGACTGCATGATCGCATGGACTCCTTTGTGAATTAAACTGGTTTGAGTATCATAGAAATTTCAATTCCACAAAAAGTAATGAGTCCTGGATTTTTTATACATTCTTTTAAGTCAATGGATTCAAAAATCGTTGCGGTATAATGCACTGTTTGGCCTAACTTGGTACCAACAAACAAACAGATAAACACAAACAAAGAGAGTTTAATTGTACATAGATCCATCCTTTTCTTCATACCACACTGTTCCTAAAAGTTTAGTGTATGTAATGTATTTTATCTTGATGATCTCAAGAAAGCAACCTTGTTTAGGCTTACAAATTAAACAGTTCAGGCTTGGTTAATATTTGGATGGAAATTGGCAATAAATTCCAGGTGATTGATGGCAATCATTTCCATATTGTTATCAGAAATACTATACCAACATATTCATAGTCACCAAGAATCAAATACATATAGGTAGCCCTAAACGTATGACCGCAACTGAGCCCAAAATTTCTGTTGCTAAGTGAGGTAGTTAATTGAGTTTTGCTCCATTTACAATCTTTCTTGCCACAGTTGTTAAGTGAATCACTGCAGTTGTTAAGTTAGTAACAGGGCAGTTAAGTGATTCTGGCTTCTTCAGTGACTTTGCAGGGTTGCAAAAAGTAATCCTATGACCCTGGGACACTGCAACCATCATAAATGTGAATCAGTTGCCAAGAGTCCAAATTTTGCTCATGTAACAAGGGATGTTGCAAGGGTCATAAGTGCGAAAAATGGTCATAAATCATTTTTTTTTCATTTCCATTGTAACTCTGAACAGTCTCTAAATCATCATCATCTCCTTTTCATGACCCCATAATCCCTTGCGGGTTGGAGTCTGGGCAACTGAATGGAGCTGAATGTTTACTGGCCGGATGCCCTTCCTGTTGCTAATGCAGGGTTATAAAATTCAGCAGATATATTCTCATCATGCCGAGAGAGAAATATCTGCCTCTATTTAGGATCGAACTCACAGCCTCCTGATTGTAAGGTGAGGGCACCACCTCTAGGCCACCACACTACTCTCTGAACAGTCTCTAAATGAATGATTGTAAGTCGAGGACTACCTGTATCCAGGCGGTTTGCTAGTGAATGAACGGTTCATTAGGGAAAGGTTTACAATGTAAAACCCTGATACAAATTTACAATATACTTGTGTCTGAAACACTGTGTATTAGGACTGAGGAAAGTGTGGAATTGAATGATCTGATGGCTTAAACATCTTTCCTACAAAAAAAGACTTAAGATATTTGGTACAATCAGGGTGTATAAATTTATGCATGGCATGGACTAGGCGATATTTTTTCTTCCTCTTCCAAAATACTAGGACCAGTACTATCCAACTAACCTGATTAGATGGAAATGTTGAACGAGCAACAAAAGAAAAAGATTCTGGAATTCATGCCTGCAAGACACGGATATTGATTAGATGTCCCAAAGGTGCTTTTTCTGGAGGCAACTGGACTTTCTTCTTTCTTTCTTTTCTTTCTTTCATCCAAGAAGCTTCTTCAGCTCTGACAGGATAGTGGGGAATGGAAGGATTTATACTCCTTACAGACAGCTGGTCATTTGCATCCTTTTAGAGAGTTGTTGAGGCCACTTGGAGGTTTATCTGTGTCGTCAGGGTCACCTGAGTCGTGCAAATGGGTGTGGAGCCTTCTTGGAACTGCGGAAGGGGCTGTGTTGTAGACTGGAGATAGATGATGTCATATCCTTCCCCTTCTGTTGAGAGAGGGCCGCTCAATTTTGACATGGGGGGTCAAAGAGGCCACGATAACCCTTTTTTTACAGGTATTCCTTGACTTATGACCACAATTGGGACCAGAATTTTTGCTGCTGAGCAAGGCAGTTAAGTGAGTCGCACCTGATTTTTTTTTAAATCAATTTTTATTACACTTTTTTTTGTCGTCCCCCCCCTCACACATACATATTTTATGAACAATGTTGCCGGATCATTCTTGTGTATCCTTTCATATACATAATCTATTTTACATCATATCTCTGTTTCCAATTTCAGCCATAATATTCTCTTTCCATACTTCTTTATCTTAACTTATTTTCTTCTTAATACATAAACAATATTACTAATCGCCCTAAATTCCTAATCTCTTACAATAACATCAATTACTTATCTTATTTCTCCATTGCTAAATATATTTCTCAAATTTCCCATCCCACTTTTTAATATTTCAACTTCATCTCTTGATTTAAATTATCTTCAAAATTAAACATTAAACCAAATTGCCATTTCACATTCCATCTGCTGTTCTATTTTACTATAAACGATATACATCATCATATTCAAATCTTGCATAAAAACCATTTAACTTGATTGACTATCCACAATTAATAATATTAATACAATTCCCTTAAATATACTAATATGAACCTTATATTCCTTCCTCCTTTCTACTAACCTTCCCCTCTTTAACCATTTTCTCTTGGTCTCTCAAAAATTCCACTTCTTGTTGATTTTCTCCTTTTCTCCCATTCCCTTAATTTTTTCTTTTTATTTTTATGCGTATTATATCTTTTCTTCTGAATCCTTTTTGTCACTTTTGAATATATTATTTGAGTAGTTCTCCCCCCAAATTTTCCTCATCTCTTCCCACTATTTCCCTCTTTACCCTTTGATTGATTCTTTTTGGGGGGACGTTCCCCTCATCTACTCTTTTTGTGCCACTGTAAATCCCAGTGAAATCATCTAACTGCTTTTTACTTTCAGTTTCTTTTTCTTCAATGTTATTTTCTTGCTCCTCATTTGTGCTCTCTTTTACCACCTTCTCTCCTATTTCCTGTTCTGTGTATTCCAGCAAAATTTCTGACTTTTTATTACCTTTTAGAGTTTCACACATATTTTTTAACGTCTCAAATAATTCCTCATACAGCCAAAGCTCCATATTTCCAATCAACAAATTTTTAAGATTTTTATATTGTATCACATTTAATTAGAACTTAAAGTCCATATAGTCTCTTTTTATTTTCAAATTCTACTGTCCAATTCAAATATTAGTCCAATCCACTCCTCTAAAAGTTAACAATTTATATTTTATAGCCAAGGTCACATTACACAGCTGTCCTTTCTCTTCTATCTTCTGTCCAGCATTGCAATGCTCTCTTTCCACCAGCAGATGGCTCTCTCAAATCCACAATACTCTCAATCCAACTGCTTGTCAAAACTGTCTAAAATACTTTAAATCCACATAAAAAATGCTTTTCCCCAGGTTCTTTTCTATTTTTTTTTGTTTCTCCAAATCCAATTGTAAAAACAAGAATCTTCTTGGTCTTTGTTGTTTAGCCTCCGCTTTGTCCTTCTCCCTCCATGAAATTTCCCAAATGCCGATTAGCTGCTACTTTCAGCTCGAGGACACCTTTTAATATCCAAATTTCAAAATTTTCTTTTACCTGTGATTTGGCCAATCACTCACCCGGTTCCAGCACTCTGTTCAAAACACCGCTCTTGCACAAAAACTTAGTCCAGTTGCCCCAGCTTCAGAGTGGTCATTTTGAAATGGCCGCCACCCCCGCCGCCAGTCTGAAGAGCTGTCTCTGACCTATCGAGGAACTTGCCTGTTCCTCTTGGTCTTCCAAGATGCCTCTCCTTCTTCACCGTCCCTACAGGACGGTCCGGTCCGAAGACCCCCTGACAGTGGTTTGTCCGGCTGGATTTTCATGGAGCTCGTTGGAGCCTGCTATTTTTCCAGCCAATCTCGCCGCGAAGCTTCCGGTTCCTCTCTCGTGACGCTTCCGATTCCTCTCGAGTTGCACCCGATTTTTATGAACATTTTTGCTGCAGTTGTTAAGCAAATCACAGGAAATGTTAGAAAGAAGCTTCTTAGATGAGAAGTGAGACGTCTTCAAAAGAAAAAAAAAAAGAAAGTCCAGTTGCCTCCAGAAAGAGCACCTTCGGGACAACCATGACCTGGATGACTGAGAATCTCTCCAGATTATTGATTAGATGGTTTTCACAAGGAACTGGATAAATTCATGGAGGACAGATCCATCAGTCTAGAGAACCTGTGTTACCTCCAGGGTGGGATCATCCTTCAGTACCAGTTACTCTGAGAAACCAAATGGTGATTTAGAATTAGTCTTGGCCTCATCCAGGAATGTTTATGCTCCTGTGAGATTTGAACTGTTGGAGGTGGTGGTTCTTAAGCCGGGCTCTCGACCAACACTAATTCTCAAAGGCCAGCGTGGAATTATTTTCTTGTGTGCTTCACTGTTTCTTTGATCATTCCTATCGATCATTTCTTAGCAGTGAACCTGAAGATATGGCAAGATGATGGGCTTTTTAGCTTTTTTCCCTTTGGGTTTTTTCTTTTTAATCTTCTTTAAACGAACGTTGGTTCATTTTCTGCAGATTTGGAACCAAAGGGGGGGAAAAATGTCTATGCACCTTTGTGAAATATCCCCATAACTCTATGTAGGAAGGGGTTATGTTAAAAATATATATATATATTGCACCAGGTATCCAGGTGCAAAACACTGACTGTATGAATGCTGCTGCATACAGGCTTGCTTGTTGTAAATTCCTGAGGCTGCCCTTCATCCGGCTTGCAAGGGGACAGTGTTCATTGATTTTTAAAATGAAGGCACGATTAAGTTCCTTGTTCATGAAAATGCTGAATTATATGCTTAAAAGCTGAGCATATGCTGATTTTGTAGAAGATGGCATTATGGATGCCTCAATGGATATAGTTGGAAGACTGGTACTGGCAGAACTCTATTTCCTTGAGCAGCTAAAAATGCCATGCTGATGTCTTAAGGATTTGATGATTTTTTTGAGGGGGGGGAGGTGTTCCTTCCGCTCCACCTCCTGGCTGAATGGCAATGGCTAAATCATAACATTGGCCAAATGGACCCATGAACTCTTTGCCCTCTGCTTTGGATAGTTGGTGTCATTTTGCAAATCTCACTTCTTTGTGATTTAATGCCATAATTTCCAAACCATTTATTTATTTAATTTATTTATTTGTTTGTCAAACATGTACAAGATAGCAGGTATAGGTATAAACATAAACATAATCAAAGTGAATACAGATAGATGAGGACAATAGGACAGTAGGACAGGGACGGTAGGCACGCTGGTGCGCTTATGCACGCCCCTTACATGCGTGAAAAGGTATTTATGTACTGCAAAAAAACCTGCTAGTGCACTCTAATAAATACAGAAATGAAGGAAAGCTTCTTGTGATCCCAGATTGTCCACCCATAGGGAGGCTAACCAGTGCATCTCCAGAATTCGCTGCTCTGCCCAAATATCCACAGAAGGAAAAAGATGATTGGAGGGTCCCAGACACATCAAAACGATCTTTGTTTATACGGGGTAATCCATTGTAGCTTTATGATTCTAGACTTTTTCTCTTCAATTAGGAAGGAGGCCTAGGCACTGTTCCCTCTAAGGTGCGCGGCCGCGTGGCCGCGCACATAACGAGAGAACGCCGCGTGGTAGTTTCCAACTTCCGCGTGGCATTTTCTAATGGCAGAGGCTGCGCGCCTGCGCACCCGCGCACATGAAAAGAGAGCGCCGCGCACCAGTTTCTAACTGCCACGTGGCGTTTTCTACTGTTACAGGGAACATTGGGCCTAGGCCGCTGATTCAAGCACAGGCTCCTATGGGTGATATTTATGGTGGCATCTCTTTTGGAAGTCCAACTCACTGGTTCTTTTAGAGATGTGGTAAGCAAGGTTGTTATGCAAATTGGGCAGGTCTGTGACTTTTCTGCATTTTCATTTGCAATCCACAAGAGAAGGTAGTGACTCGACATCTTTAGATATTGCTTAAGAGTTGCAGCTAGAGTCCCCTGCAGGAAAAGTATTAGAAACCAGCCATCCTTTACTTGCAACTGGATAAGTAACCCCTTAGGTTCCTTTGGTCTTACCCAGCAGAGGTGTCTTGATAGAAGTTAACATTTGTAGCTCAGGATTGAACTGGTCCTTGCTCTGTCAGTGTTGGTGGGAGTGTTCATCCTAGATCAAGCCAAGTCCAAAAATGCCAGAGAATTCCTGGAGGCCTGGCACTCAGATAAATCGGCCATCAACAGGAACATAAAGATAAACAACATCTACATATCAGCCAAAGATGGAGAAGCTCTATTTATACAGTCAGTAAAAACAAGACCAGGAGATGACTGTGGCTCAGATCATGAGCTGCTCGTTGCAAAATTTAGGCTTAAATTGAAGTAGGGGAAAGCACTAGGCCACAGGTATGAACTAAATCATATCCCTGATGAAAATACAGTAGAGGTGACAAATAGATTTAAGGCATTAGATCTGATAGACAGAGTGCCTGAAGAACTATGGACGGAGGTTCGCAACATTGTACAAGAGGTAGCAACTAAAACCATCCCAAAGAAAAAGAAATGCAAGAAAGCAAAATGGCTGTCTGAGGAAGCTTTACAAATAGCTGAGGAAAGAAGGGAAGCGAAAGGCAAGGGAGAAAGAGAAAGATACACCCATTTGAATGCAGGTTTCCAGAGAATAGCTAGAAGAGATAAGAATGCCTTCTTAAATGAACAGTGCAAAG
>QLTV01000633.1:253947-287714 GCA_003457575.1 Thermophis baileyi | reverse complement strand
GTGCATAATGCAATGATCAGCGTGTCCCACAGCTGCTCGTGGTAAGGACCGATAAGCATCTTTTAGTGTTGTGTAGCAGTGGTGTAAAGTATTCTTGTCTCTGGTGGGACAATTGACATGCTGAATATATTTTGGAATCTCTTTCCTTAAGTTACCTTTGTTGAAATCACCGAGAATAATGGCCAGTGAATCTGGGTATTTGGCTTCAGACTCCATAATCTGGTTAGCTAGAGTTCGTAATGCCTTGTTTACACAGGCTTGTGGAGGGACATACACAGCAATTAGTAGAAATGAGGAGAACTCACGTGGAGAGTAAAATGGTTTACAGTTGATAAGTAAAGACTCTAAGTTTTCATCACAGAATTTGTATATTATAGTTATATCCTGAGACGAGCTGTTGTTGATATATAAGCATAAGCTTCCTCCCTTCTTTTTACCAGATGTTTCTGCAATCCTGTCTGATCGTTGAATCTGAAACCCTGGGATATGCAGGCTGTTATCATCAATTGATTCATTTAACCAGGTTTCAGAGAAGCATAGGGCAGCTGCGCTGTGAAAATCATAATTGCATCTGTTTAAAAGGAATATTTCATCCATCTTATTGGCAAGGGAATGTAAATTGGTCAGGAAGATTGAAGGCAGCTTCTTTTTACCAGATTTGTCTGCCATTCTGTCTGATCGTTGAATCTGAAAACCTGGGATATGCAGGCTGTTATCATCAATTGATTCATTTAACCAGGTTTCAGAGAAGCATAGGGCAGCTGCGCTGTGAAAATCATAATTGCATCTGTTTAAAAGGAATATTTCATCCATCTTATTGGCAAGGGAATGTAAATTGGTCAGGAAGATTGAAGGCAGAGGGGTTTTATATCCCCTATTCTTTAGCCTGTTTACAATTCCCGCCCTTTTACCTCATTTTCGTTTCCTCCGTTTGTTTTTTCTGGTAATCCATAGCTCTGGGGAATTTGCTTCTTCTTATGTTAGAATCTCCTCCGCATTTGTAAAGACGGGGTGGGGTGGGGTGGGGTGGGTGGGGTGAGATCACAAAAAGCTGCTCCTTAAAGAAACATTGCTTAATTCTTAGCAGATGGCCTCGTGAGTATGAAATCCGTAGTGAATCGCAGAGAATAATAAAAAATAAAGAAACCATTAGAGAGCATTTCACCGAGGCAGCCTTCGGCGGCGCCATCTTGGGGGAATGAGCCTGCAAGACCTACAAACCACCAAACCTAGTTTAGGTATGGTAGCTAATCCCCTGCTCATGACAGGCATCCTAAAGAGAGATTCACAGAGATCTGCTTGACTACAATGCCTTGTTTGCATCAAGGTCATAAGTTTCTACAAGTGGTTCTCAAGTTGCAACCATTTATTTAGTGACTGTTCGAGTTACACCAGTACTGAAAAATGTGACTTACAACCAGAACTCACAGGACCATTGCAGCATCCTCACGGTCATATGATCAAAATTCAGGCCCTTGGTAACTGGCATGTATTTATAATCCCAGAGTTATATGATCACCATTTGCATCCTTCCCAGCTGGCTTCTGACAAGTAAAATCAGGTAAAACTCTCTTAAGTCAAACTCAACTGTTGGAAATGACGTAGGTACCTTCAACCTGGTTGACTTCGCCATCTGGTTGATTGCCTTGGCATTTCCTGGTGCTTTGCCATCTAAGGACTAAGAATGTTCAACCCTGGTTTTCCTTTTCATGGCCAGATAAGTTTCGTCACTTCTTGCAGATGGTTTGGTGTCCAAGGCCAATTAGGTGCTGCTGCCAAATTATCCAAGGTTACGTACACACGAACGTCTATCTAAGGATCGAGAACGTCTGGTTGGAAAAGAAAGTTCTAGTTGAAGGAATGGAGAGTGAAAAACAAGGGACCCAGTTTGGATACAGGAGTGAGAAGTCTTGTCTCTGTGTACAGCAATCTGCCCACAATTCTCCAGAAATTCTCTTAATTTAAAGTCAGCTTGCTATTTGTGGGTGTGGGTGGAATTTCATACTTTGCTCTAATGTCATATCATGTTTCTTTTCTTTTCTTAGAAAAAGGACAAAACTTTTAGGTTTTGTGGATAAGATTGCTGAGGAAGTCTTGCCACGTTGTGTATCACGTTGCTGTACTCTACCCCAAAACACGAATCTTCCATTAAAAAAAGAGCATCTAATTTTAACTTGGGAGCAGAGGAAATGTCTTTTCAATCAGGGCATGTAGTAAATTGAATGCCTCTTGTAAGCAGGTGTTATTGTGTTATATTTTCATCAGAGCTGCTGGGAATAAGTTGGAGGGAAATGACAAAGTGAATTGGACAAGAAAGTGGCGGAGCTTGATGAATAATTCAAGGCCGCCAGGCAACAAACACTGATATTTTCTGAAAGGCGAACCACTGTCCTTGGGTTAGAAACAGATGATGATATTATTTTTGAGCACTGAATCAGATTCCCAATGCCTGTAATTCCTGTGCATGGCTGATCTGGTAGGAGCCACACCTTAGAGCTCAGCCAACCCGAGTTGAAGGCGCCATAACTTAGGCTGTTAGGATAATATCACCAAATACGACATTTAGAGATATGTCATAGAGAACCAGTTTGGTATAATGGTGTAGCACCAGTCCAGAAAGCAGGAGGATATGAGTTCAAGTCCCGACTTAGTCACTGAAGCAAGCTGGTGACTTTGGGCTACTCATTCTCTCACACAAGGCTGTTGTAGGGAAAATAGGAGGAGGAAGGAGTATTATCTGTGTTTGCTGCTTTGAGTTATTTGTAAAAATAATAAAGGCAGGATATAAATAAATAAGTAAATAATTCCCGATCTATCTGTCTAAATTTGTCTATCTATCTGTTTGTGGTTTGCCTATTTATACCTGTCAATCTATATGTGTCTGTTCATCTATCTATCTATCTGTCTGTCTGTCTGTCTGTCTGTCTGTCTGTCTGTCTGTCTGTCTATTTATCTATCTATCCATCCATCCATCCATCCATCCATCCATCTATCATCTATCTATCCATCCATCTATATATCTATCTGTCTATCATATATCTATCTGTCTGTCTGTCTGTCTGTCTATCTATCTATCTATCTATCTATCTATCTATCTATCTATCTATCTATCTATCTATCTATCTATCTATCATCTATCTATCTATCTATCTATCTATCTATCTATCTATCTATCTATCTATCTATCTATCTATCTATCTATCTATCTCCTGTCTATCGTCTGTCTGTCTGTCTGTCTGTCTGTCTGTCTGTCTTCTAAAATAGCACTAGGGAAACTTTTAGTGCTGAGGGCTGCATTTAACTGGGTTGGGACAAAGCCTGGAAGAGAGAGATGTATCACCCCATACAAGCAGATGGGGTTCAGATTTTCCACCACACCCTCCCAGTTCTTTATTTAGCAATATATGTACCAGTAATCTTCAACTTAGGACTATAATGGAGCCGGTCCACCACAGAATTGCAGAATTCAGCTTTTCATGCTCAGCATGAACCATAATGGTAGCCAAATAATAATCAGCAAAATAGAAGAGAAGGAACTGGAGAATGTAACAAAATACAAAGACCTGCAAATGGAAATAGAACGACTGTGGCAAAAGAAAGCAAAGGCTGTACCAATAATAATAGGCACCTTGGGTGCAATCCCAAAACAGCTGGAGCACCACTTGAACACCCTCGGCATTGACAAATTCAGCATCAGTCAATTGCAAAAGGCAGCTTTACTTGGAACAGTTTACATCCTGCGATGTTAACCTTTAAAACCATCAAACATCCACATCTGCCTTTCCTAGGTCCTCAGGAACGACATGATGGGTGGATAAAAATGCCAAATCCAGTCTGAACATCTGGCTGAATGTGCATAAAAATAATAATGGTCCAAAGCTTAACAGGTTGGGCAATTTATTTTATGGTAATTTTTACTGTTTTACTGATTTTTAATAGTTTTAATGGTTTTGTACTTTTAGAATTGTAGGCCAGCCAGGTCATTTGGTTGAGTTGCAAAGCTATAAGAAATTGAATAAATAAAATACACTAAATACCAGCCAAGCAGAGATAGTCCTCAACTTATGACCATCACAGAGCCTTCCCATTACGGCCGTAGCTTGTCATTGGGTCAGTTCCCACGTGACTGACTCAATTTTACACCCTCTTGGGGGGAGGTTGCTAAGTGAGTGCCATGATTGCTCTCACTTAACAATAGTGAACTTGTTATATTCATTATGAAGCATTTTTGCTGTAAATTAGAAGTGAATACCATTTTTTGATTTAAAAAAATACCGTGGGATGCTGCAAACAGTAGTAAACGCAGGCTCAAGTGCTCAATATGCTGTTACATAACTCTGGGGGTGTCAAAACTTTGGAATCAGGTTGTAAATATCTTGGGGGGTGGTCTTTGGTAACTTTGAATGATTGCTAAGCAATAGGTCGTAAGTCGAAGACTATTTGTGTTATTTACTATTTATTTGAATTTATTTGTATCCCGCCTTTATTATTTTTACAAATAACTCAAACATATCCTCCCTCCTCCTATTTTTCCTACAACAAGCCTGTGAGGTGAGTTGGGCTGAGAGAGAGGAACTGGCCCAAAGTTACTCAACTGGTTTTCATGGCTAAGAGGGACTTAAACTCACAATCTTTTGGTGATTGGCCCAAAATCACTCAATTGGCTTTCATGCCTGGGGCGGGATTAGAACTCACTGTCTCCCAGTGATTGGTCCAAAGTCACGCAGTTGGCTTTCATGGCTAAGGTGGGACTAGAACTCACATCTCTTGGTTTCTAGCCTGGTGCTTTAACCACTTGAACAAACTGGGTCTCTATATGCTGCCTATTCTTCTGAATCTAGATAGGTGTTCTTCTTTTCAGGAAATTTGTTTCTTAAACTTTATTATGTAGACCAGAGGTGGGGAACTATGTCCCCCTTATGACTTGTGGACTTCAACTCCCAGAATTCCTGAGTCAGCAAGTCTGGCTCAGGAATTCTGGGAGTTAAAGTCCACAAGTAATACAAGGGCCATAGTTCCCCACTCCTGATGTAGGCAAACATTACAGTTGTTGTATGTTTCTGATTTCCAGATCAGTGGAAAATTGCACTGTCGGTTTTCTACAGATGATGTTCTAATCCTCTTCTAGGAATGCTTGCTTACCATCTCCCCAAATCATGGGGATAACAATCTTGGCTCAATTTGCACTCACAAGTTAGACTGAGGTCATTAGGCTTCACCCTTAACATAGCAATGTCATTGGAGCCCCAACAAATTTGCAATAAAACAAAAGTAGGAAAGGGCTGCAGAATAACATTTCTTCAAACAGAGGATTTTTGCTTGTTAATTATGGATTGCTCTTCATACTGCTCCCTAAAGTATGGCTTCACGGATTTCAAACAGGTTTTGCATTTCATTTTGAAGATGCCTATATATTAATCTATGGTAGCATGAAACCCCTCCCACTTTTGCACCCTTGTCCAGCCCATTGCTGGGAATTATCCTAATGATATGGATGAAACCCACAACAGATATCGCCTAAGTCTCTTTTCTTTGCACGTTCATGTTTTCTTTGGCTACCTGTCAGCTTTTGCTCCATTACCTATTAAATGCCCAATTTATTAGAGGACTTTATTTTATTCATTGTATAATTAACCTTGTTGGCCTACCAAGCGTTCTGGACTCCTGGAAGCATTATGATAGAGAAAGAGAGAGTGTGTGTATGTGGGGGTTTTTTGGGGGGAGGAGTCAACCTTTCATGCTATTTCTGGGAATATGGAGAATATTGATAATGCGTAGGAATCTAAAAATAGAGGCTTGCATATGAGCAACCTATTCTACACAGCCTATTCACGCTTCCCACAGAACGTTTGACAGCTGCCAAAGGAAAGTGTCTTTAAGGGTGAACACGGGTTGCATGTCTATTAGCAAGAAGCAGGAGTATGGAAGGGAACTGTAGCTACTTGAAATTATCTGGGGCTATCATCTCCACCCCTCATACCCATTTACAGATCCCTTCTGTACATCTGGAGAGGATTTTCTTTTATTTTTAACAGAATAACACAGTTGGAAGGAACCTTGGAGATCTTCGTCCAACCCATTGCTCAAACAGGAGACCCTATACCCATGATGGCAAACCTATGGCACGCGTGCCAGAGGTGGCACACAGAGCTTCCTCTGTGGGCACGAGCGCCGTCACCAGCTGTTCTGGTTTCTGGCACGCACATGTGCGCCGACCAGCTGGTCTTGGCGGGCGCCGGAGCATCGGAAAATGGCCCGAAAAAGGCCAAAAAACAGGCCGTTTTCTGGACCATTTTCTGGGCCATTTTCAGGCCATTTTTCGGCCATTTTCAGGCTGTTTTTGGGCCGTTTTTAGACCATGTTTCAGCCATTTTCAGGCCATTTTTTGGGCTGTTTTCAGGTTGTTTTTGGGCCATTTGGGCTGAAAATGGGCTGAATATGGCCACAAAACAGCCTGAAAACGGCCCGGAAAATGGCAAAAAAACAGGCCGTTTTCCGGGCTGTGTTCAGGCCGTTTTTCAGCCATTTTCAGACTGTGTTTTGGGCCAAAAACAGCCTGGAAAATGGGCCAAAACCCAGCCCCAAAACAGTCTGTTTTTCAGGCCACTGTTTGGGCTGTTTTGGGGTCATTTTGGGGGCTGAAAACAGCCCCCAAAATGGCCTGAAAACAGCCTGAAAACGGCCTGAAAAACAGCCTGAAAACGGCCCAAAAAACGCCCAAAAAACAGGCATGCACGTGCCGGCCAGCTGGTCTTCGGGTTTCCGTTGCTCCGGCGCACGCACATGCACACACATGCACGCGCGTTCCGGTTTGGGCACTCGGTGCCAAAAAGGTTCACCATCACTGCCCTATACCATTTCAGACAAATAGTTGTCCAATCTCTTCTTTAAAAACTCCATTGATGGAGCACCCACAACTTCTGGAGGCAAGCTGTTCCACTGATTAATTGTTCTAACTGTCAGGAAATTTTTCCTTAGTTCTAAGTTGCTTCTCTCCTTGATTAGTTTCCATCCGTTGCTTCTTGTCCTGCCTTCAGGTACCTTGGAGAATATGTTAATCCCCTCTTCTTTGTGGCAACCCATCGAATATTAGAACACCGCTATCATGTCACCCTTGTTCTTCTTTTCATTAAACTAGACATGCCCAATTTCTGCAACACTTCTTCATAAGTTTTAGCCTCCAGTCTCCTAATCATCTTTGTTGCTCTTCTCTGCACTCTTTCTAGAGTCTAGACTTTTTTATATTGTGGCAATTTAATATTTCTCTTATTTTTGCACCATAGGATGCAAAAGAGGCATAGGATATATTCATTGTACAAGAGGGTCACTCTAGGTGCATTTTTTTGGACTCTCCCAATCTGGAACACTAGCCTTTTGAGCTTTTTAGACATCTCAGATGTTGAAACTGGAAGGTCTGGCTGGAAAATGGCTAGTTTAAAGAGAGCCATTAGCCTTTCCTCCCTTTTTTATTGTCTTGCAGATGTGGAATGCCTCTGGATATTTCATTTTTGCAACACATGTCAAAAACGCAATATTGTTTTGAGCGTTTGGCAGCCGTTGAAAGCTTTGCATCTCTTTCAAAAACCTCTGGAAACCCACTGCAACATTCCCTACGGTCATTGATCAAAATTTTGACATTTGGCAACCGGCAACTATTTACAGTGGTTGCAACATCTCCGAGTCATGTGAATGCCATTTGCAAGCTTCCCAGATGGCTTCCAACAAGCACAGTCAATGGAGAAAACTGGATTGACTTAACAACTGCATGATTCATTTAACAATCATGGCAGAAAAGATGATGAAATTGGATGCAACTCAGCAATGGAAGTTCTGCTCCCAATTGTGGTCATAAGTCAAGAACTACCTGTAAGGATGTGCTGGGGAGTTGTGGTTGTACAGGTATTCCTCGACTTATGGAATACCCTCAATTGAGCCCAAAATTTCTGTTGTTAAGTGAGACATTTGTTAAGTGAGTTTTGCCCCATTTTACCTTTCTTGCCTAGGTTGTTAAGTCAATCACTGCAGTTGCTAAGTTAGTAACACGGTTGTTAAGTGAATGTGACTTCCCCATTGACTTTGCTTGTCAGATGGTCGCAAAAGGGGATCACGTGACTCCAGGACACTACAGCCATCATAAATATGAACCATTTGCCAAGCATCTGAATTTCGATCACATGATCATGGGGATGCTGCAAAAGTTGTAACTCTGAAAAACAGCCATAAGTCAGTTTTTTCAGCACCGTTGTAACTTTCAACAGTCACTAAATGATCTGTTGTAAGTTGAGGACTAACAGTATATACATTTAGAGGGCATCTGGTTAGGGAAAGCGGTGCATAATTGAGATTATGGCTTCTTTCCTGCTCTTAGTTAGATTGTGGGATTTTCCTATGGGCTGCTGGATTCTATAAGCTAAATTTCCAAGCTGTAAGTATCTTCTGGTTGCTAGGCAACAGCAGCATCCAATTCTGAGAATCCATCCGTTGAATAGATGACTACCACCTGGTTCCTGATGAAGGATCCATCATCTCCCAATCTATATAACCAGGCCGACAGAAGAGATGAGTGTTTATTCTTAGAAAGAGTCTTTTTACTCGGCTGTTGGTTTCCAAAAGATAACATGTGTATCATGGCTTCTGAGCTGCATGGGAGTGATGGTTCCTTGCTTAAAATCTGGAGAAGCAAAAGAGATTTTAATACTCCTTGCATAGACCCAGCTTTAAGGGAGGGTCACTCATCTGGATGCCTTCCAGGTGGCGGGACCAACTCCAAGTAAGGACAGAGATTAGGGATGGCACAGAAACTCCCCCCTTTAGCTTGGGACCAAAGGCCTTCTTTAGTCTACTACACTGAGATGTACAGCTCTTACCATTCTTATCTCAGCTGCTCAAAATGCTAGTTCAGCAGCTTTGCGGCCAGAGAAGGCAGAGCAGTGTTTTCAAGGAAGAATTGAGATGCTTTAAGCCAGGGGTGTCAAACTTGATTTCATTGAGGGCCACATCAGGGTTGTGTTTGACCTCGGGGGCCCCAGGGGGCGTGGCATGGCCAGGGTGGGCATGGCCAGCTTGACGTCACTCGTGTCAGGGGCGCCTGTGGTGGCCCGAGTGCTCTGCCAGTGAAAACGGGCTCCCAATCTCCGTTTTCACTGGCAGAGGGTTACAGGAGGCCATCCCAGCTGAAAACGGAGTTTGGGAGCCTGTTTTCGCTGGCGGAGGCACCGCAGGCTGGTCTGCTGTTTCCAGGGCAGCCCCGTGGGCCAGTTCTAAGCACCATGTGGGCCAGATCTGGCCCGCAGGTCTTCAGGTTGACACCCCTGCTTTAAGCTGTAGGAGAGATGGACAGTTAAAAAAAAAAAGCTGGAAGGAAATGTTGTGATATCACTCAACTTCCTTTTGTCAGGTGTGGAAGAATAGCTCAAGTCTTTGAGCCAGGAACACACACACACACACACACACACAAAACACCACCCAAGCAGACTCCCCTCTGATTATTTTCTCCCTTCTTCTGGGTCCTCTGGAGTAGACAATCTGTGTAATTAAGGATTGAACTGTGGGGTCCTTGGTGCTCTCTGAAGTTGGCTATTTTCTTGCAGACATTTTATTACCCTACCAGGTAACATCATCAGTGCACCTAATTGGGCAATGAAACACATACAAGCAAACCAAGCTTAGAGAGCACCAAGGACTCCACGCTCCTCTGTATTAGATTCTAGATTATTACTGTGACTTCAGTTCTTACAGATACTGATAATTGCTGACCAAAGGAACTTTTGTTGAACCAGGCCCCCCTTAAGTCAGAATGGGACAACTTGGTGCAGCCAATTTGTGCAGCCACTCGCCGTGGCCAATTCACCACGGGACAACTCACCTGCGGGACAATGAACAATTCAAGTGTTTAAAATAATAATTATTTTTTTTTAAAAAAAATCTTTGCCATTCACATTTCATTTTGTCCCTCCTTTTGCATCTTTTCTTAAATGATTCTCTTCCACTATTTCGTTGATATTAGTGTAACTCTTGTCCTGCAGCGAGTTGTCCTGTGGTGAGTTGGCCACGCTTAGTTGTCCTAGACCTAGTCTTAAGTGTTGAGTGCTTGTATTGCTGTATTTTGCTCCTCTTCCCCCCCGACCCCGGCCACCTTTTTGGTTTCTATTTCTTGGCCAGGTGCTGCTTCCTGAAGCATGGGGATTACCTCAAGCTCTCCTGGAAATGCCAGATATATGTGAATCAGAGGTGGGTTGCTGCCGCTTCGGACCGGTTCATTAGAACCGGTAGCAGAAACTTACTGCTGCTCGCTGAACCGGCAGCAAAGACTGGCGGTCCACGCCCCTGAACCGGTTCGCCGGTCGCCGCGGCTTGAAAAATAACCCTCTGCGCATGCGCAAAGGCTTCTGCGCATGCGCAGAGGGTCATTTCCGGGGTTTTTTGCGACGCGACGGGGGCGATCAGAACCGGTAGGGAAGGTAAGTAGAACGCACCCCTGATGTGAATCTTAAGAAAGTGCGATATCGCTGCTAATGTCTTGTCTGGTTGAGATAAGTTGCTTCAGGCACAACTCTTACATTCTGCATCACAAGTTCCCGCTTCTTTTCCCAGAATGCCGTGTGCAGGTCTGGCAGAAAAGCACAAAGATGCTTAGGAGGACCAAACCGTAAGAGATGGTTTTAGTTGCTGCTTTGCATGTATTATTATTATTATTATTATTATTATTATTATTATTATTATTATTATTATTCCAAAAGTGATTAAAACAGGAGGTAGATGAACTTCCAAAGGTGCTGAGACCATGGTTTGAGAAGGATGGTTATTCCTTCATCCCCTAGTGCCCAAAATCCATCAGAAACTGCTGTCTTGCAGTCTCCTCAAGAGGAACAACTGGCTGGAGAACTTGTGAGTGATCTCTAATCCTCTCCTTTGTCTGGAGAGGTTCAAGGAGTTGGTTTATTTGCTGGCTCTTTGTTGTTCACCATAGATAGATATTTTTTTATTTGTCAAACTTGAACAAGATACAAGTATAGTATAAACATAGATATGAACATAGTAAATGGGTACGAAAAAAAATGGAGACAGTAGGACAGAGACGGTAGGCACGCTGGTGCACTTATGCACTTCCCCTTTACGGACCTCCAGGCATTGACCACTCTGTTACTGAAGTCGTATTTTCTGCAATCAAGTTTGGAGCGGTTTACCTTGAGTTTGTATCTATTGTGTGCTCGTGTATTGTTGCGGTTGAAGCTGAAGTAGTCGTTGACAGGTAGTACGTTGTAGCGGATAATTTCGTGTGCTACGTTTAGGTCGGCCCGTAGGCGGCGTAGTTCTAGGTTGTCCAAGCCTAAGATTTCAAGCCTGGTGGCGTAAAGTATTTTATTGTGAGCAGAGGAGTTTTATTTGTTTAGTCTCCTGAGCGTAGTGGTTTCCAGAGGTTTTCCAGCGGCTTTTGTAACACCTTTCTACAAATATTGGCAAGCTTCTGCCACCGCGTACGAGTAGAATTGAAACTTGTTTTCTCCAAGGGATTACCGGGCTGTGTGCTTGAGTTATTTATTGACCGTGATGTGGAACCTAATGGCTTTTTAAACCCAATTTGTGCCTCGTTGAAATTTCCCCTGAAAAGGAAGTTCTGATTAAATTTATGGGTGGATGACACTCAAACTCTCAGCACTGGTCTTGATTGCATTGGGGGAGTTCCTGCACCAAAGGAAGCCAGAGGGACTTCCGTAGGGGGAAGGGACTTGACTCTGTGATTGAAAAGCCAGAGGGACTTGACTCTGTGATTGAAACCATCATCTTGACGGTCTTGTTCCTCCCCTGTGGACAATTTTGAAAAATTCAAGCAGGCCATATGCAGTTGGTCATGCTATGCCTGTCAGCCTTTCGAGGTAGCCCAAACAAGAAGCGCATTCCAAAAATAGTACCGTAAGTCTAACCTTATTGTAAAGTTACACTAACAGTTTTTCAGGTATGAAAGTGCAACACTTCCTCTCTCAGCATTTTAGTCCAACAAACTAGGGAGAGGGTCCCTTCTGAGATGTTTGCCATGCCCGTTCTTTCTGCAGGCTCAGCTGTCTCTTATCTGTCTGTAGTCTAGTTCTGCGGCTTTCCTCCTGTCTCCCAAGGTCATACCACATCCCATGGCAATATTAAATTAGGGTAAAGTAAAGCATTTTCTCCAACCTGGCCAGGGGCAGGATTCACATAATTTACCTACCGGTTCGCTTCGCTCGCACGTGCCTCGTCCGCGCATGCGCAAAACCTTCCATGCATGCGCTTGGCTCGCACGTGCAGCTTGAAAACATGGCAGGACTCAAAGACCGCCCTCGGTGTCAGCGCTGGTGAGCTGAGCTGTTGTTTAGCTCAGCTGAGGCGCGGCAATCCGCTCTGCCGCGCGAATCAGCTGAGCTAAAAAAAAGGGGAATATAGGACAGGGAATGGCGGGGGGGCGGGAGAACGGGGCCAACCAGAGGTGGTATTTGCCGGTTCTCCGAACTGCTCAAAATGGCCGCTCCCAGTTCGCCCAAACCGGTCCGAACCGGCTGAATACCACCTCTGAACCTGGCACCCTCCAGATGTGTGGGCCTTCAGTTCCTACATTCATAATATCATTTAAGGCCATTGAAGACTCTGGGTGTTGTACATGAGCAAATCAGTACTCTTGAATGAAGGCAAATATACGTGTCCTAGGATAATGTTGCAGGATCCAATCTGGGTTGTTCATCAGGACCAGAGGTTTACTCTTCTGAGCTTTCGGACTCGTGCTGGAGCCCATCCTCAGGGAACTTCTCTCTCTAACCCAAAGGTGCTTTTTCATCCAGGTAATGGTTGTCCCAAAGGTGCTTTTTCAAGAGGCAACTGGACTTTCTGGTTTTTCTTTGAAGACGTTTAACTTCTCATCCAAGAAGCTTCTTCAGCTCTGACTGGATGGTGAGGAACAGTTCCAAGAAGGCTCCACACCCATTTGCACCACTCAGGTGACCCTGAAGACACATATAAACCTTCAGATGGCCTTAAAGACTTGTTAAAAGAATGCAAATGGCCAGCTGTCTGCAAGGAGTATAAATCCTTCCATTCACCACCATGAACAAGCTTCTTGGACGAGAAGCGAAACGTCTTCAAAGAAAAACAAGAAAGTCCAGTTGCCTCTTGAAAAAGCATCTTTGGGACAACATGGCCTGGATGACTGAGAATCTCCATAGACATTTTTCTCTCTAACCTTTCTGCCTTTGGGAGCTACTACCAAGAATGGAGTGGCATCTGATTTATTATTTATTATACCCAAGGGATTTAAGAAGAATGTTGAAGACTATGATGCTTTCTGGATGTTTGCTGATTTGACAGCTCTTCTTTCATTTCTTTTTGTACACTTGAAGGTCCTACTGAGGCAATAAGAAAATAAAAATAGACACCAGTGTAAAATTAAGCCAGTTTGGCGTAATGATTAAAGCAGGTCTCCCACACTTGACAACTTTTAAGACTTATGGATTTCAACTCCCAGATTTCCTCAACTATGTAAATCAGGGGTCTCCAACCTTGGCAACTTTAAGACTTGTGGACTTCAACTCCCAGAGTTCCTCAGCCAGCAAAGCTGGCTGAGGAATTCTGGGAGTTGAAGTCCACAGGTCTTAAAGTTGCCAAGGTTGGAGACCCCTGCTGTAAATGGTGGGTCTGATATCAGTGCCTAACTTCATTGCTTCATGTGGCATCTGAAGGGTCAAGCCAGAATTCAGAACCAGAATGAAATCCTCTTTGCCAGACCGCCTGACTTGCCAATATCCAACCCTCTAAGCCAATTAACAGATGTGTCAGCTTTTGGCATTTTCAGCACTGTTATTAATGAGTTCTACCGTTAAGAAGTTGTAGCCCGTTATAATTTTCTGTAATGTAGATAGGATCTTACCCTACCTCCATTAATTTCATTTCTTCTTTGCTTGTAGTGCCAACCACAAAAATCTTGGCTACCGGCGGGGCATCCCATAATAAGGCAATCTTACAAGTAAGTGTGGCTTTTTGCATTTGAGATCAGCGCCCGGTGTGCCATTTTAGCCAGCTGGTGACCTCTTGAGTCAAAAATCAAAACCAGGGAACCAAGGTCTTGAGTAGGCAGAGCCTTAGGAGGAATTAGCCAGCAATGAAATTTGCGTAGGAGATGTTTACATGACCATTTGTGTGGAAGGACATTCAGGATTTACTGTCCTGGTCAGTACATCTCCTAGGTTAAGAACTTGTCTGGAGCAAACCCCAATTTGTCTGGAAAACTACCATGGAAACTTCCAGTCAAATTTGATCCTGCTGAGCACAATCTGCTCTTCAGCACCTATTATGTGTAAATATTAGAGACCAGATGGATTAGGCAGGATATGATAGTTGTCTTCCAGGATTTGAGGGGCTTTTCACAGAGAAGAGGAATTGACTTAATTCTATAGGGCACTAGAAGGCAGGATAAGAAGGGCAGGGTGGAAGCGTCTAGGGACCCAACCTAGAAGTAAGAAATTAATTTTCATTAATTTTATTTCTTATTTGTTTGTAGTTCCAATTTTTTCTGACAGAGCAGTTAATTAGTGGAACAGTTGCTTCCCTGATTGTGAGTGCTCCCATCACTGGAGGTTCTCCATCGTGGGAGGAGCCAGCAGTCAGGATGGTTTTTTCTTAAGTGTTCCACCTCCAGGGTCCCTTCAAAGAGGGCACTCATGGACGAAGCGGTACAGCACCTGCTGGACATTCGAGCCATCCAGCAGGTGCCCCTTGACCAACAGTTTCAAGATTTTTATTCTATCCTTTTTGTGGTTCCTAAAGAATAGACTGGACAACCATTCGACTGGGACGGCATAAGCCTTGAGAAGGGGATTGGACTAGAAGACCTCTGAGGTCCCTTCCAACGCCATGATTCTATGTTTGTGCAGTCATTCAGAGTTGATCTGTGATTTTGGAATTTTAGAATCCGTGAGAGTGCAAATATAATATATTATTTGCAACACTCTTGACTGTATGTACACTACACAGAGAACTGGCACTTCTTTACAAGAAGGGACTTGAAAGCAGATCGTTTTAAAAAAAGGGCCCTTCCTAAACTGTTCTCTCAGCCACGGTTTCCTGTTCTCGGTGTTGATGAAGTCCAGCTCATCCCCACTTGGAAAGAGGCCTTTGGCTTCACGTCATCAGTTGACACATCGTGGGACTGTGACATGACACCAAGAAGAAAAGGTCATGTCAATCTGTAGCCGGAAAACCACAGAAGTTCACATCTTTAGGTTCCTAGAAAAGGCAAATTAAAGCAGATGCTTTTCAAAGTCAACAACTGGGAACAGTCAATAAGTCAATACAACTTTATTGGAACCTTTTTGCTATTGTCTGGGTGTTACTACCATTGTGTATTACAGTTGTACTCGGTTGCAACTATCTAAGGTTCTGTAACATTAGCCTCTTTGCATCCTGTTAACAAAAACCAGTTACAGGTAATCCTCCACTCACAACCACAATTGGGATCAGAATTTATTTTGTTAAGCAAGATGGTTGTTAAGTGAATCATTGTAGTTGTTAAATGAATCTGGCTTTCCCCTTTGACTTGCTTGTCAGACGCTGGCTGGGAAGGTCACAAATGGTGATCATATGACCCCAGGATTCTGCAATCGTTGTAAATGCATAATGGTTGCCAATCCTGAATTTTAATCCCATGACAGTGGGGATGCTGCAATGGTCATAAGTGTGAGGACCAGTTGTAAGTCACTTTTTTTAGTGCCGTTGTAATTTTGAATGGTCACTAAATAAATGGTTGTAAGTCAAAGGCTACCTGCACCATGTTTTGCAGGATTATAAAAAAATAAAAAATAAAGATCTGTCTACAATTGACCACAGCTAAGATCATAGAGCATGCAGAAATGATCTGTTGAGGATATAATTCCTAGGAAATTCATTTTAGGGTTTTGGAAGAGAAGGAACTCTGAAAGGTATGTTGAAGCCAAGTAAAGCAACCCGATTAATTCTGCCTGATTAGCAGATGCTAAGCTCCAAACATTGCTCACTTTTTTTTTGTACATATTTAAACATTCTTGCATTTTTTTCCAGTGAATGTTTTAATTGAGATTGAAACAGTTCTACTCAGTCCTATGGCCGCCTTCATTTTTGCTGCCCATAATTTGCAAGTATCTGATTGTTCTTAGTTTCTCAGTGGCCATGCTGCTGGGGAGCTAAGAAATCCGAAGACCAGTATTTCTCAGGGACAAAAGGTTGGATAGGGATTTTATTTTTTCCAAGAATGGGTAAAGACAAGTAAGATTTTTGTGTGTAAAATATCATGTAAATTCATCTTGGTCTAGTATCTTCTTGATCCTTCCTCCTTAACCCTGTGTCCTGGTGCCATGTTTTTCCCGAAAATAAGACCCTGTCTTATATTTTTTGAACCCTGAAATAAGCGCTTGGCCTTATTGCCATGCACTCAAAAGCCCGATTGGGCTTATTATCAGGGGGTGTCTTATTTTGGGGGAAACAGGGTAATAGTTCTTAAAACTCCTGGATTTAATTCAGTACTGTGTTTTCCCAGATATAATTTGCACATTCCAGAATTGGAAGGGAAATATTCTTTCACTGCAGGCTTAATGTGAAAAGTAGCCCAGATTTTGGCTATTGGGGTTCTTCCCAAATCATGAGACATCTCTGACAAGAATAATATGATCTCCAGCAGACTGCTCCGTTTAATAAGTGCAGTATTTCTTTAGATCTGGCTTTTGATTAAAAACCCAGTTGCCCATTAGTTTGCAAGCCGCAAAATAGAATGCAGACAGTATTGGATATCTTTAAAATTCCATTCCTGCTCTTGTTTTAAGCTGATTTTTGGCTCATGTTGAATTGTTGCCAAGTGACGCATCCTCATGTATTTTTCCATGAAACTGGATTTATTTGATAGGATTTACAAAATCCAGGGACTGTCCATAATCTACTGTAGATATTAGATTTATATCCCATCTTTTTCCCAAGGTGTCAGGGATGCTCATATGAAAGTTTCCCTTCATTTTATCCCAAGCTATAAAGACGCTTGAGAAAGAGCAGCTGGCCTAAAGCCACTTGGTGTCGGTCTTTGAGGCAGGCCGGGAAACAGTCACTGCAACATTACATGAATTTACTTTACTTGTACAGTGTAGTAAAAGTATCTTGAAAGCCTACAGGAGTTTCTCTCTACTTTGTGTTATACCAAAGGGAAACAAGAAAAGTTTATTTTGAGGTGCTGTTTCTTTTCATTTTCCCAGGCCTGAATAGTCATGTTTTCGCCTATAATGATTCATCCATTCTTTCATCAAAGTTATTTCTATGTTCTTCTACATATGTTCTAAGAGCCGAGGTGGCGCAGTGGTTAGAGTGCAGCACTGCAGGCTACTTCAGCTGACTGCTAGCTGCAGTTCGGCGGTTCAAATCTCACCAGGCTCAAGGTTGACTCAGCCTTCCATCCTTCCGAGGTGGGTAAAATGAGGACCCAGATTGTTGGGGGCAATATGCTGACTCTGTGAACCGCTTAGAGAGGGCTGTAAAGCACTGTAAAGCGGTATATAAGTCTAAGTGCTATTGCTATTGCTACATCTAGTAAGTTTCTGTGGTTGAGGATGGATTTCAACCTAAGTCTCTAGACTTAGCCTTTTTAAACCCAATCCACCAACTTTAACCTTAACCTTAACTATTATTACCTGTTACATTTTTCTGTCGATCCATCTCTCCATCTGAAAGATGCCTTAAGCTACTTTTTAATTAATTTTCCAATGGTGATTCCTAGCATCGGATCTCTTCTGGCTGCAAATCTTGTCTGTCTGTCTTGACAACGGAAGCAAACTGCAGAGTGATTTTGTTTTATCTTTTTTTTTCTTTTCAGATCCTGTCCGATGTCTTCAGTGTTCCAGTGTACACAATTGACACGGCTAATTCAGCCTGCTTAGGTTCCGCTTACAGGGCCATCCATGGTAAGTCAACCAGAAGACTCTGTAAGCATTGGGCTGTGAGCCAGTACAGTTGATCCTCAACTTATGACCATTTGTTTAGCCATTATAACAGTTCTAACAGTACTGGGGGAAAAAAGTGACTTACAACCAATCTTCATGCTTATAACTATCATAGCGCCTCCATAGAGCAGGAGTGTCAGAAAGAGCCGAGGTGGCGCAGTGGTTAGAGTGCAGTACTGCAGGCTACTTCAGCTGACTGCTAGCTGCAGTTCGGCGGTTCAAATCTCATCAGGCTCAAGGTTGACTTAGCCTTCCATCCTTCCGAGGTGGGTAAAATGAGGATCGAGATTGTTGGGGGCAATATGCTAACTCTGTGAACCGCTTAGAGAGGGCTGTAAAGCACTGTAAAGCGGTATATAAGTCTAAGTGCTATTGCTATTGCTATGGTCACATGATCAAAAATTGGGCACTTGGCAACCAGCATGCATTTAAGACAGTTGCAGTGTCTCAGGGTCACGTGTCTGCTATTTGCCACCTTCTCGGCCAGCTTCTAACAAGCACAGTCAATGAAGTTGGATTAATTTAACAACCATGAGATTCACTTAACAACCATGGTGATTCATTTAATGATCACAGCAAAAAAGGGCCTGACATCTGGCATGACTCGCTTAATAGCCACCTGGCTTAGTGACGGAACTTCCAGTCCGAATTGTGGTTGGTAAGTCGAGGACTACCTGCACTTAAGGTGGCTTCCCCTTTAATGGGTCTCAAGCATACTCTTGCCTTCTTGCGTGGTGCTTCCCGTGATGCTCAGTGGATCAGGAGGCCTCACCTTGATCAAATTCGATCCTCAAGGAAGAATCTTTGGGCTAAACTGTCTTTCGTCTTCTTCTCCAGTAGTTGATCTTCACCGGATTTATTTACTCGTTGGTTGGTTTGCTTAAGCTATTTATTTCATTGATACATCAGCCCAACTCCCAAAACCAACACAGGGTGGCTTACAATGAGTCAGAAGCATTAAAAACAAAAAAACTGATTATGTCTGTAGATATAATCGGCATCCCCTCCCTCCAAATAAAATAATAAAACAATTGAGGCTAACTGTCACTTATTCCATTCAAGATTTTTCATTTTTGGGTTGGGATCTTCTCACAGCAATAGCAATAAGACATAGTGCTTTACAGCACTCTCTGGGTGCTTTACAATGTCAGCCTCTTGCCCAGGGGTGAAATCCAGCAGGTTCTAACAGGTTCTGGAGAACCGGCAGCGGAAATTTTGAGTAGTTCGGAGAACCGGCAAATACCACCTCTGGCTGGCCCCAGAGTGGGGTGGTAATGGAGATTTTGCTGTATCCTTCCCCCAGGAGTGGGGAGGGAATGGGGATTTTGCAGTATCCTTCCCCTGCCATGCCTACCAAGGCACGCCCACCAAGCCACGCCCACAGAACCGGTAGTAAAAAAAAATTTGGATTTCACCACTGCTCTTGCCCCCAACAATCTGGGTCCTCATTTTTTTTAACATCTGAAGGATGGAAGGCTGAGTCAACCTTGAACTCTGTCAGGATTGAACTCCAGGCTGTGGGCAGAGTTTGCCTGCAATGCTGTGTTCTAACCACTGTGCCACCAGGGCTCATGAAAGACTCTCGTGCTGTTTCATGGCTAGCATCGATTCCTGGTTCTCGCCTCCCTTAAAAAAAAATCACCCAGTAAAACAGCAAGAGAAGTATGGATGTAAGGTGGGCTGGGTTTCTTCCCCCCCCCCACCTTTCATTGGGCCATCCTGCCTCGCTAACCTTCAACCTTGGTCTGCAAGCACCCCAGTTCTATATTCCAGCTTTTTGCAAATCCCACTCCTGTTGGTATGGTCCATACAGATAGTCCTCGACTTACAACAATTTGTCTAGTGACTGTTCAAAGTTACAACAGCGCTGAAAAAAGTGACTTATGACCATTTTTCACACACACAACCATTGCAGTATCCCCATGGCCACATGATCAAAATTCAGACGCTTGGCAACTGGCCCCTATTGCCGTGTCCTGGAGTCACGTGATCCCCTTTTGCGAACTTCTGACAAACGAAGTCAACGGGGAAGCCAGATTCACTTGTTACTAACTTAACAACTCCAGTAATTCACTTAACAGCAGTGGTAAGAAAGGTCGTAAAATGGGGCAAAACTCACTTAACAACTGTCTCACTTAGCAACGTAAATGTTGGACTCAATTGTGGTTGTAAGTTGAGGAGTAATTGTATTGCAAAGCGAGAGGAATCAGAGAAGGGTGGGTGGTTTATTAACCATGTGAAATGTCAGGGAGGAGGGCCCCTTACAGTGAAAAAAAATGCTACCCTTCCCCCCATTGCCTTTTCTGCTTACGTTGGCTTTGTGGCTCCATGAATCAATCACTTCTAGTCTTCATGCCCGGAAGGGCAGCATGTGTATGAAGGATGGGGCTGCCATGTTGGGGAAGCTGAGATAACCATAGCTATACAGTGATGAGGAGGAAGGGGGAAAAAAAGAGGACCTTATCAGTGCATTATTTATTGGATAATGGCTTCTTAGAGCAGGAGTGTCAAACTCGATTTCATTGAGGGCTGCATCAGGGTTGTGTTTGACCTCGGGGGGGGGGCGGAGTGGGCGTGGCCAGTTCGATATCACTCATGTCGGGGGTGCCTGTGGAGGCCCGAGCACTCTGCCAGCGAAAACGGGCTCCCGAGCTCCATGCGGCCCTCCCAAGCTCTGTTTTCGCTGGCAGAGGGTTGCAGGAGGCCATTGCAGCCAAAAACGGAGCTCGGGAGCCCGTTTTTGCTGGCAGAGGCACCGCGGGCCGGTCCTTTGCTTTTTCCAGGCCAGCCCTGCGGGCCAGATCTAAGCACCCCACGGGCTGGATCCGCACCCCGGGCCTTGAGTTTGACACCCCTGTCTTAGAGCAATAAAGTTCTGGTCACCAGGCTTATACAAAAATATTCTCCTTGTAGCTGCTAATGATAAATCAACTTTTGTGGGAGAGTCCTGTATTTTCTTTAACGTCACATAAAACTAATGTATCTTTGTGTTAAGTATATGGCCAAGAACAGCTTTGTGGTATTCTAAAAGGCTCCTGAATTATTATATACTAGACCAGGGCTTTCAAAACTTGGCAACTTTAAGACTTGTGGACTTCAACTCCCAGAATTCCCCAGGGGTCAAGATTGGAAAACCCTGGTCTAGACCTTGGCAAATAAAAACCTACCCTCCCAAAGTAGTTTTTTTTTTAGACTTGGATGTACCACAAGACAAGTTGTGTGAGTGTGTTTGAATGAGTGCACTAGTAGGGCTTATCCTCTGGATCAGACCATGAATTCTGGCCTGTGGCCTTGTTTATAAGGCTGAATAAAGTTCCCCCTTTGTGCACCTCCTTTTCAAAAGAAAAACGGTCCTAGACCTTCAATTTATTCCTTCTTCATCAGTCCGCTTCTGGTGGCTGCCTTATCATCATTCTTCAGCGATCACTGATACTGTTGAACTTGCAACTGTGTGGCCAGCTTTACCCTCCATGGGACAAATTGAATTATTGACCCAGATGTGATCTCTGAGACCCCACATGCCTAGATCCGTGCATTTGAAAATAAAATCTTTACTCTTTATCCTTCACTTCTGAAGACTGACCCGTCTGGGGAAGATCAATGCAACATATGCATCTGCCAAGGAGTTCAGACAATCCTTCATCTTGTTTCTCCTCATTGATCTTCTTGGTAGGACTTGTAGCAGAGGCAGGACTGCCCTTGACCGATGTTGTGAAATCAGCACCGGGGCCCCGATTAGCTGCTACTCCGATTGCAGGCGCAAGTCAGGTAAGGAGACGGCCTTACTTTCTTTTTCTCTTAGTCCTATTGGCTCTAAAATTACAGTGGTCACACAAGGTAGTCCTTGACTTACAACCATTCATTTATCCCAGAGATGCTTTTTTATTCAAGAGGCAACTGGACTTTCTTTATTTTTCCTTGAAGACGTTTCGCTTCTCGTCATTCTCATTTTTGCTTCTTGGATGGGAAGCGAAACGTCTTCAAGGAAAAACCAGAAAGTCCAGTTGTCTCTTGAAAAAAAGCATCTTTGGGACAACCATGACCTGGATGACCGTGAATCTCCATAGACATTGGACCATTCATTTAGTGACCGTTTGAAATTACAACAGCACTGAAAAAAATGACTTATGACTAGTGATCGCTCTTATGACTGTGATAGTATCCCCACAGTCATGTGATCAAAATTTAGTTGTTTGGCAACTGGGCTGTACTTATGACGGTTTCAGTGTCCCAGGACCATGTGATCACCAGTTGCAATCTTCCCAGCTGGCTTCCAACAAGTAAAGTCTAGAGGAAAGCTAAATTTTCTTAATGACTGCATTATTCACTTAACAGTTATGGTGAGTCACTTAACAACTATGGCAGGAAAGCTCATAACATTGAACATGACTCACTTAACAACCAGTGAAGGTTGTTGGTAATGAAACATCTGCAATAAAGCCATCAAACTTAGAGAGCACCAAGGACTCCTCACTTAACAACCGCCTTGCTTAGCAATGGAAATTCTTGTCCCAATTGTGGTCATAAATCGAGGACTACCTGTAGAAATTATGATAATTGTTCATTTGTAATGAATTTGGAAGCTTTTGAGTCCTTTTTGAGGAATGGTTGGGATGCCATATCAGATTTGCATGAGAATGGGGAGCTATGAGAAGGCAGAACAAAGGAAAAATGAATGCATTGTGATATATATATGTTCATAATAAATATCTTTAGCTTTGAGGCAGGCAACTGGATGCCCTCCAGATGTTTTGGGCTATAGGTCCCACAGTCCCTTGCTGCTGGACAGATTGGATGAGGCATATGTTTAAAACATCTGGAAGCCATCAGGCTTACCTATATTTTAGAGCATTCATTGGAGAAGCTTTACATCTGAGCAACTTTCCCACAAAAATGTATTTCCTGGTGAATCCTAACCTCATTTTATGATGTATTATGAATGCACTGACCCAAGCTTGCTTCCTGAATTACACATGTGCTGTAGAACTCAAAGCCAATACTGAATTCTTGACTGCCTAGTTGAAGGAGAGATTAATGCAGGCGGACATTTTTTTTTGTCTGTCATTGTGCATCTGGATGAACTTCCAGGGGATTCCAGAGCTCTTGGGGAACATAGTTGGGATATCAAATTACATTGGACAAACCCTTGGGGCAGGGATCTCCAACCTTGGCAACTTTAGGACTTGTGGACTTCAACTCCCAGAATTCCTCAGCCAGCAAAGCTGAGGAATTCTGGGAGTTGAAGTCCACAAGTCTTAAAGTTGCCAAGGTTGGAGACCCCTGCCTTGGGGCATCCCTATGCCTGTCTTCCCTTGTGCTGTATCTCTACTTACCTTGATGGTGAGATGTAAATCCTGGTTTTCCTGTGTTATAGAGAAGACAACTTTTGATGCCCCCATACTGTGTCTGCCTGGCCTCCCTCATTTTCCCGTGATAGAAATCTGTACAGTTTTGCCTGCTGGCAGTATGGATTCCTCCACGAGCATCACAGTGGCAGAAGCCAGAGAGTTTGCCAATAATCCGGAGTGTTAATATGAAAACTGCCGGGGAAGTTTATAATCTGATGAGTCAGTTTAGTTCTGTTTTTAACAGGCTGCATCTCCTTGTCTATCTGATTCTGTTCTGTTGAGTTTAGCAGCTTTCATTTAAGTGATGGTTCTTTTTATAAACCTCAAAGTCGACCAGAGGTTAAGTGCTGTCTTCTCTGTAAAATAACCATGTGAAGTGTTGTCTTGATCAGAGCCCCTCCAGTTTGCTTTCAGGGTATACAAAATAGGTGTTTTCAGCGAGAAGAGAAATGCAAACAGACACTTCCATATAAATAACCTTCAAAAGGCAGAATTTACATGGGTTATATATAAATATAAATAAATAAAATATATGTAATGTATGTTTTGTCTCCCCTATAGCTGATTCTGCAGCATCTGGTGACTGGTTTTTTTTTTTTCCTTCAATGGGTAGAATTAATTTATGGAAAAAGGTTATTTCTGGGTGACATCAAGTTACACAAACATTATTTCTACAGTCCTTGACATTCAGCAATGTCTGTAGGAGGGCTCCAGATTGGTAAGATAGTTAATGGTGTGTCATGGTTTCAGAGTACAGTTCAAAAGGGGGGGGGGAGGATTGGGTTTTGATGTTCCCTCAGCCATCTTGCTGATATTGACCCCTGACCTTTCCTGTGTAGATGCTACTGGATTTCTGGTGTCCTTGCACTATCAAAGCCACAATACAATACGGGTAATCAACTTATAACTATTCATTTAGCGACCATTTGAAGTTACAATGGCACAGGGAAAAAAAAATGACTTAACAACAGATCCTCGCGCTTATAACTCTTACAGCATCCCCATGGTCACGTGATCAAAATCCAGGCCCTTGACAACCGGCGTGTATTTAAAAGTATTTGAAGCATGCCAGGGCCACGTGATCGCCCTTTGGGACCTTCCCAGCCAGCTTCCAACAAGCAAAGTCAATGGGAGAAGCCGGATTTGTTGAACCATTGTATGATTCACTTTACTGCAGTGTTTCGCTTAACAACCATGGCAAAAAAATTGAGCACAACCACTTGCTTAGCAATAGAAATTCTGGTCCCACTTGTGATTGTAAGTTGATGGATCTTGACAGACTTGAACACTGGGCGCTATCTAACAAAATGAAATTCAATGTAGAGAAAAGTAAAGTCTTGCACTTAGGCAAGAAAAACCAAAAGTACACATATAGACTGGGTGAAACCAGGCTTAATAGCAGTAACTGTGAGAGGGATCTTGGAGTCTTAGTGGACAACCAGTTAAATATGAGCCAGCAGTGTGTGGCGGCAGCCAAAAAGACCAATGCAATCCTAAACTGCATTAACAGAGGGATTCAATCAAGATCACGTGAGGTACTAATACCACTCTATAAAGCCTTAGTAAGACCACACCTAGAGTACTGCATCCAGTTTTGGTCACCATACTATAAAAAAGATGTTGAGATTCTAGAAAGAGTGCAGAGAAGAGCAACCAAGATGATTAGGGGACTGGGGGATAAAACATACGAAGAGCGGCTGCAAGAACTGGGCATGGCCAGTGTAGTGAAGAGAAGGACCAGGGGAGACATGATAGCAGTGATCCAATATTTGAGGGGTTGCCACAGAGAGGAGGGGATCAAGCTATTTTCCAAAGCACCCGAAGGCCAGACAAGGAAAAATGGGTGGAAACTGATCAAGGAGAGATTCAACCTGGAAATAAGGATAAATTTTCTGACAGTGAGAGCAGTCAACCAATGGAACAGCTTATCTTCAGAAGTTGTGGGAGCTTCATCACTGGAAGCTTTCAAGAAGAGACTGGACTGCTATCTGTCAGAAATGGTATAGGGTCTCCTGCTTGGGCGGGGGAGTTGGACTAGATGACCTACAAGGTCCCTTCCAACTGTGTTAATCTGTTAAGAAATTCTGGTCCCAATTATGATTATACGTTGAGATCTTCCTATATAAAAAAACTATAAAAAGGGTTTTTTTTAAAGTCAAACTATGGCCACCGTTGATCCTGGAAGGAAAATTGGATCTTGACACTGAGCCAGCTTTATCTCTTAATATCCACTTGGACCATGGCTAGGGATATACCGTAAATAGCTTTAAACAGGCCTCTACATGAATTTCTGGGGTGTCATGAATATACTCACTAAAACACCTCCTAAGAACATTTATTTGTTTAGCTTTTTTAAATAGCCATCACCAAAGTCTCAAGGTAGTTTACCATAAATATTTATACTGTAGGTAGTCCTTGACTTATGACTGTAATTGAGGCCGAAATTATGCTCGCAAGTTGTTCCAGTTGTAAAGCAGGTCATCATATGACTGCACCCAACTTTACAATAATTTTTGCAGCGGTTGTTAAGTGAATAGTGCGGTCATTATGTGAACCCATTGCCCACAATGAATATTTTTTTGGTTGGAAACTGGTCGTAAAAGCTATTTTTCAGCGGAAAACACTATATACCAGTGATGGCTAACCTTTTTGGCACCGAGTGCCGAAAGCATGCATGCGCGCACACCCATAATGCAATCCGCATGCGACCCCCCGTGTGCGCCCCACTCTCCCGTGAATGCGCACGCAATCCCCCACGTGCGCCCCGCCCCTGTGCATACACGCATGACCCCCATGTGTGCCCCCCCACACATGCGTGCATGACCCCCGCGTGCACCCTGCCCCCATGCATGTGCACACGACACCCATGCATGTGCGCGCAACACCCCCGTGTGTGCCCTGTCCCCCGTGCATGCGTGGCAGACCTGAAAACCAGCTGGCCAGTGGGAGGTGTGCACATGGAGGTGAGCTAGGGCAACGGCTCATGTGCCCGCAGAGAGGGCTCTGCGTGCCACCTGTGGCACGCGTGCCATAGATTCGCCATCACAGCTATATACTGTAATCATGTGACTGTGGGGTGCTGCAAATGGCCGTAAATGCGAGTTGGGTTGCTGAGGACCCAAAATGCGATCACATGACCAGGAAGGGGAGGGTATCAGAACTGAGTCATAAGTATCTTTTTGGAGGCTGATGTAACTTTGGACAGTTTTTAAGTGACAGGTCGTAAATGGAGGATTACCTATACGTTCTAGATTCCCCCCGAATGTTCCATCTCTGAAATCAAATGCAGGTAATCCTCGACTTATGACTACAACTGAGCCCAAAATTTCTGTTGCTAAGTGAGACATTTGTTAACTGAATTTTGCCCCATTTCTTGCCAAACCTGTTAAGTGAATCACTGCAATTATTAAGTTAGTAACATGGTCGTTAAGTGAATCTGGCTTCCCCATTGACTTTGCTTGTCAGAAGGTCGCAAAAGGTGATCACATGACCCTGGGACCCTGCAACCGTCATAAATAGGAGCCAGTTGCCAAGCATCTGAATTTTAATCATCTGACTACAACGATGCTGCCACGGTTGTATGAGGCTGTTGGTAGCTCTGAGGTTGGTAATTTGGTTGCAAACATTTCATCACCATTCGAGGAAACATTGTCAGTGCATTTTGAATTGTCCTCGTCTGTCAGAACACAGGTCTTTAAATACCTTTTTATGAGATGAAAATTAGTCTGAATGTTTGTTCGGATTCTTTCAAACACATTTCAAACAGTTGTATGAAAAATGTCTTTTTTTTCAATGCCGTTGTAACTTTGAACAGTCACTAAATGAACTGTTATAAGTCAAGAACTACCTGTACTTTTCATATACTGTGGTACCTTAGTACTCCGCTGTTTTGAAACTCGTTGAATTTGGTATTCAAATTTTTGATGTGAAAATTTGGTCCCGGTACTCATCATTTGTTTGGTACTCAACACACAAGTTAGAACTTGTCGCTGTTGGCTTCCTTGCGACTCAATACATTATTCCTTATGGAAAAAAATTGTTTCGCACCTCCCAGAACCAATAAATGATTAAGTACCACTGTACCTAAACATCAGGGGTTTCCCTACATGAGCCAAATGAAACAAACAAAATGTTAAAAAGTTACGATATTTATGTAGTGACTTACCAAGCACATCTAAATTATATTAAAATAACCAAAATATCTTTACAATCCCTGAGGCACCTCACAACCTTTGAGCACCCCTAATGTTTAGAAATTGAAAGTTCAAAAATTTGACATGCTCTAAAATTGAGCTATGAACTGCTGTAGAGGACAGAGGGAATGGCCGTGAAGGACTACTGAGACAATGGTAATATAAGATGGGCCAGAGATTGGACCCCAAAAAATAAATAAATTGAAAAACTGTCTCAGAGAAGCCCCTCTCTAACTCACACAAAAATATCTGAAGGGAGTGGGGAACGCATTCAATCTTGTGAGATTCTGTTACTGTAGCTGTTACAATAAAAATAATCCTGACCTACGTGGCCACCAGTTTCTTAATCTAGCACTGATGGTGTTACCTAGTTAGGGTAATGAAACTTTCACAAGAAAACAAGCAAGCTCAGAGAGCAAGGACTCCTCAGTTTCATAATCTGTTCTGCTTTGTAGGACCCACAACCATCTTGCAATTCTGAATAAACACGTTGTCTTAGACTTGTGAATTACTTGATCACAACAACATGTCTTTCCTCTAACACAGGGGTGTCAAATTCAAGGCCCGGGGGCCGGATCCAGCCCGTGGGGTGCTTAGATCTGGTCCACGGGGCTGCCATGGAAACAGCAAAGGACTGGCTCGTGGTGCCTCTGTCAGCGAGGGCCGCGAGCCCGTTTTCGCTGGCAGAGCGCTCGGGCCACCACAGGCGCCCCCGACACGAGTGACGAGCTGGCCACGTTCCCCCCCCCCCCCCCCCGGGGCCCGCCCGGCCCCCCCCCCCCCCCCCCCCCCCCCCCCCCCGAGGTCAAACACAATCCTGATGTGGCCCTCAATGAAATTGAGTTTGACACCCCTGCTCTAAACACAATTTGCTAGATCCAGTGCATTCCTGGTCTATCAAATTATCCCCAACAGGCTTGTTTGGAAATAATGAACAGGAACTTCTGATAAGGATCTTTATTCTAGAGAGAGAAAAAAGAAGAAGAAACTATACAGGTAGTCCTCAATTTACAACCACAACTGAGCCCAAATTTTCCATGGCCACGCAAGACGCTGTTTAAGTGAGTTTTGCCCCATTTTACGACCTTTCTTGCCACAGTCGTTAAGTGAATGACTGCAGTCGTTAAGTTAGCAACCCAGTTGTTGAATGAATCTGACTTCCCCATTGACTTTGCTTGTCAGAAGGTCACAAAAGGTGAACAGGGACAGCTCAATCGTCATAAATACATGCCAGTTGCTAAGCATCCAAATTTTGATCACGTGAACATAGGACTGCTGCAGTGGTTGTAAGTGTGAAAAATGGTCATAAGCTACTTTCTTCGATGCTGTTGTAACTTTGAGTGGTCACTCAATGAATGATGGTAAGTTGAGGACCACCTGCAATGAAAGAATACCAGCAATTGCTATACATCCAAAATAAAACCCATATTGTGTAAAATAGCAATAGCAATGGCACTTAGACTTATATACTGTACTGCTTCCTAGTGCTTCACAGCCCTCTCTAAGCGGTTTACAGAGTCAGCCTATTGCCCCCAACAATCTGGGTCCTCATTTTACCGACCTCTGAAGGATGGAAGCCTGAGTCAACCTCGAGCTTTGAGTTAAACATGTTCAGTTTTTACATCACCTCCTCCTGCTTTCATTCTGCAGTGACTAGACGGAATTTCCTAAGAGTTTCCATCTGTCGCTTCTCTTGGTAATGGATAAATCTGATAACGGGTTGTATTCCTCCAACAGTTTGAATACCACTTTGTTGTTGTTGTTAGTAGCGAAGTCGTGTCCGACCCATCGCGACCCCATGGACAACGTTTCTCCAGGCCTTCCTGTCCTCTACCATCCTCTGGAGTCCATTTAAGCTCATGCTGACTGCTTCAGTGACTCCATCCAGCCACCTCATTCTCTGCCGTCCCATTCTTCTGTTGCCCTCAGTCTTTCCCAGCATTAGGCTCTTCTCCAGTGAGTCCTTCCTTCTCATTAGGTGGCCAAAGTATTTGAGTTTCATCTTCAGGATCTGGCCTTCTAAAAAGCAGTCAGGGTTGATCTCCTCTAGAACTTACCGGTTTGATCACCTNNNNCCGGCAAGGTGATGTCTCAGCTTTTTAATATGCTGTCTAAGTTTGCCATAGCTTTCCTCCCGAGGAGCAAGCATCTTTTAATTTCTTGGCTGTAGTCCCCATCTGCGTACCACTACACACAGTACTACTTTGAGTACCACTACACACAGGCAACTCTCGATTGTGAGATTGCAGCAGGCAGCTTCCAGAATGCTTGCTTTCCGTATCCCTTTCCCTCCTCTTTGGTGCTGCCTCCCTAGCACCTGTGATGTGGATCTTACCTGTTTGCAACTCATCCACATGTGCCCATGTGGGAGTGGGAGTTGGTGTACAGCTCCTACTGGTCTTAGTCAACACAGGTCCCAACAAGAGACGCAACATCTGGACATCAAATGGTTGAGGAACCTCCTCCCATCACAGATATAAAGCCGTGGAGAATTTTACTAGCTAAGCAGAAGGAGAATCCTGTCTTTTGTGACTGGGATTCTTGCTGAAGGCCCACATTTATCACGATGACGATGATGTAGGTTTGGAAGAGCTGGCCCGAAGCAGCTGATCCTTCTTCCCATCAGCTGCAAATGAATAGGGTGCTAAAAAGGCCATCGGATGGTAATTAACTTTTGCTTATTATCCATCTAGGCAAGGTTGGAATGGCCAGCTGAGCCCATGAAGTTTTCTGCATTTTGTTCCAGGAAATCTGTTGAAGTTCTCATTCTCTGTGGTCCTCCCCCCCCCATTAAGAGGAGAGAAAGGAAGATTTGGAAGTATTTTTTTTTTTTTTAGAAAAGGAAGATTAATCCAGAGCAGTGGGCATGACTGAAATAACTCGGGAGATTTTATAACACTAAGTATGTGCTAACAGACAGTAAGAAGCCATTATGGCCACATTAAAATGCTGGAGTAGTTTCGCAATCTATTAAAGCTGGAGATGCTTGGCTTGTTGGTTAATTAAGCCAAAAGGTACACGTACATACACATGCACACAAGTCACAGGCCCTACAAAATGGCCTAACAACTTTAACAAGCACAATAATTTTCTTGTTTGTTCAGATGTGAATGCCAACTTGGTTAATGCGAAATGTGAGTAGGGCTAAAGCTTTCAATTCCTGCCCTTCCTTCCTTCTCATTCATTTTATATATGCTTCATCTTCTTTCCCACCTCTGAGCAATCAAAGGACTCAGCAAATGAGTCCCGATAGCCTTCGATTTACAACCATTTGTTTAGTGACTGAAGTTACAATGGCACTGAAAAAAAGTGACTTATTAGTTTTCACACTAATGACCATTGCAGCATCCCCATTTCCCAGCCGGCCTTTAACAAGCAAAATCAATGTGGGAAGCCAGATTTGCTTAATGACTGTATGGTTCACTTAACAACTGCAGTGATTCACTTAACAACTGACAAAAAAAGATCATAAAATGGGGCAAAATTTACATAAGAGCTGCCTTGCTTAGCAGTGGAAATTTTTGGCTCAATTGTAAGTCGAGGATGTACTGTGTTTCCCTGAAAATAAGACCGGGTCTTATATTAATTTTTGCTCCAAAAGATACATTATAGCTTATATCCTGGTTAGGTCTTATTTTCAGGGAAATACGGTACCGTGTTTTCCCAAAAATAAGACCTAGTTGATTTTTAAGTGTGCACCTAATATAAACCGTACCCCAAAAAATAAGCCCTAGTAAAGGGGGTTGGGTGTGACCAGCATAGGAGGCGGCGAGCACGCATGAGTTGATGATGTCCGGCAGCAGACGCAGCCCACGCAGTGCAGCTGAATTGATTACCTGTCCAAGCAGCAGGCGGAGAGGAGGCACGCGATCTGGACGGGCCATGGGAAAGCCGAGAGTCAGTGGGCCGGAGTGGCGGCTGGCCGCAGGAGGCTCATCTTCACATGGCAGTACCAGCAGTAGACAGAGGCAGAGGCACAGGGTGGGGGGAAGGCAGTCGATCCGGACACGCTGCATGGGCTGCAGGAAAGCCGAGAGTTGGTGGGCCAGAGTGGGTGGCCGGCCACAGGAGGCTCGTCTTTGCGTCTCTCGGCTTGCCTGCAGCCTGCGCAGCACGTCAGGATCACATGCCTTCCGTCCCGCACCTGTGCCTCTGTCTGCTGCCGGTGCCACCACGCGAAGATGAGCCTCCTGTGGTCGCCCACCCGCTCTGGCCCACCAACTCTCAGCTTTCCCATGGCCATTGCGGTGCATCCAGATTGCCTGCCTCCCCCCTCACGCCTCTGCCTCTGTCTGCTGCTTGGGCAGAGAATCAACTGACCTGTGCTGCTTGGGCTGCACAACCCCAGCGTGCGCCAACCAAGGACTGGTGGGCTGCAGCTACTGCTGGATACCGTTGGTACCCATGCACTTACTGCCTCTTGTGCGCACGTTGGGGGCAGGGCGCCCCGTATTTAAGAGAAATACAACCCCGAAATCGTATTTCCCTAAAAATAAGTGATTATTGTGGAGCCCCCAAAAATATAAGACTGGGTTTTATTTTCGGGGAAACACAGTAAATGCGTTTGTCTGGCTGGCAATCTCAACTGGGGCTTATTTTGGGGGGTAGGGCTTATATTATTATATTATGAGCAGCCTGAAAAATCATGTTCGGGTTTATTTTCCAGTTGGGTCTTATTTTCGGGAAAACCTGGTAGGTGCATCCCTCACACATGAAAATAATTTTCATATTTTCAGAGAATCACAGAGGTGGAACCTTGGAGACCTTCTAATCTAGTTCCCATCAAGGTCCTCATATCTCTCCATACTTTGGATTGAAAACCTTCAGTGATGGACATTGATAACTGGAAGAGACAAATTTTTCCATTGATTAATAGCTCTCACGGTTGGGACATTCCTCCTTATTCCAAGTCTCCCCATGTAAAGGTTTCACTCTCTAGTTTTAGTTCTTTCATCAGATGGTATGGACAATCAATCAACCACCCTCTTCGTGGGACAACCTTTCAAGGATTTGAATATTGAATTTTAAGCTACATAATGGAACCTATGGGATTAGGCCATAATGCGGTGGTTTGGCTGGGGAGGTCAAAAACCATCAAAATGGCAGTGGCAGCTATGTGATCAGAGTAATGGTGGGATTCAATTTTCTTTACTACCGGTTCTGTGGGCGTGGCTTGGTGGGCGTGGTGTGGCTTGGTGGGCGTGGCAGGGCAAGGATACTGCAAAATCCCCATTTCCTCCCCACTCCAGGGGGAAGGATACTGCAAAATCCCCATTTCCTCCCCACTCCTGGGGGAAGGAAACTGCAAAATCTCCATTCCCTCCCGATCAGCTGGGACTCTGGAGGCAGAGAATAGATGGGGGTGGGGCCAGTCAGAGGTGGTATTTACCGGTTCTCCGAACTACTCAAAATTTCCGCTACCGGTTCTCCAGAACTGGTCAGAACCTGCTGAAACCCACCTCTGGATCAGAGGCTTTTTATCCCGCCTCGATGCATGTTAAAAAGGGGCGGGGCTTTGATCATGTGCAGGTGCCAGGCAGGGTTGTTTTGAACCCTGCCCCCAGGGCACCCCGCCACACTAGAAGAGGTGAATGTATAGAGAAGATTTAACACCAATAACAACAACAACAACCCCCCCCCCCAAAAAAGCTTTATTTTCATTCCACGTTTTCATGGATTTGAAACCAAAGCCAAGCATCAGTTATTCATGCTAATGGCTGGGTTATCCGTTGCAACACAGGCTTGAATTTTGCAAATTAGCAAGTTAAGCAGTCAAGTCCAATAAAAGTCAAAAGCGCTGTAGCCTTAAATGTAGCTGTTCGTTTCATCTGACACTTTTAATTTAAAGCCCAGTGGATCACCCCAGTGTCTCTGTGTATGCCCATATATAAAGGTGTCATAATAAGGCTCCTTCTCTCTTTCTTTCTTTCCCTTTCAGTTGTAAAAACAATAATGCTACTAATAAGATTTGCAGCCAAGAAGGAACACAGAGCTTGCAATTTTGGCAGCAAATTTGCTTTCAGCTATAGGGGAGGCCATTCTATTAAATCTCAGTTGGAACAGAGCAAGCTGACTTTATCAAGACTGCAGATAATCAAAGTGAGAATTAGTGAGGCTTGACTGTAGATATTTCAGTAAATAAAAGAGCTATTTTTGCCTGACATATTGATGCTCTTAATGTAGCCATAAGTGCTTGTTCGGTAGTTTGCTGGTTGCAACATATATATCCAAGGAAAATAAGATGTTCTGCT
>QLTV01000633.1:223250-238348 GCA_003457575.1 Thermophis baileyi | reverse complement strand
GTCCCCGGCACTGCGCATGCACCGCCATCTTGTTTTCAGCTTTTTTTGGGGGGGGATTTTTTGCAAATTGTCAGCACTGTGTGCATGCGCGCCCGCGAAGCGCGGCCACGTGATGCGCAATGCGCACACAGCCACACAGCGTGGGAGGAAGCGAACCGGCGGCGAGGTAAGTTAGAACCCACCGCTGGAACAGAAACAGGGTCAACTTCAATTTATCAGCTCATCTCTTGGAATCTGTTTGGTTCTAAGCCAGCCCTAACAAAATTTAAGCTTCCTCAAATCTATAAACCCCAAATGAAACAAGTTTTGAGAAAAGTAGATGAAATTTGAGGATTGAAATTTATCAATCAAACAAGAACTGCTGACTGCTTTGCAAACATATACAGGTAGTCCTTGACTTATGACCATTATTGACCCTGGAATTACACATAAGACGTGATTGTTGCAGGTCACTGCATGACTCTACCTGATTTTATGACCCTTTTTTTGCAGCAATTGTTAAATGAATTCTTCAATCATTAAGACAACCCATTTTCTTGGACTTGTGGCTCCCACTTAATTAGGCACAACGTTTCTTATGAGTTGGAAAGAAGGTTGGAATTGTGAGATGCCTTACTAATAGGGATGGGTTCTAAGTTACCTCACTGCCGGTTCGCTTCCTCCCGCGCTGCGTGCACAGTACTGAAAAATCAGAAAAAAATCCCCCCCCCAAAAGCCGAAAACAAGATGGCATGCACAGAAGAAAAAAAAACCAGAAAAAAATTCAAAAAAATTTCAAAAAAAAAAAAAAAGATGGCGGCGCCCACAGACCGGCACCAACCGAACCGGATCTGTGACGTCACTGCGATGTCACCAGCAGGTCGCTACCAGTTCGGGCGATCCGGTCCAAACCGGGAGGAACCCACTTCTGCTTACTAACCATAGTTAGTTCTAGTCATGGGTTGCTCAGTGCCTTGATTCTCACTGCTGAGGACAAATAAGTGACAAATCCAGCTAGCATTTTATTACTCAGTGCAGCGCGTGAACCGGCAAACTAATATCTAGCAACTAATCTCCTGCCATGGGCAGGGGGTTGGACTAGAAGACCTCCAAGGTCCCTTCCAGCCCTAAGATTCTATGATTCATCAGTTTCACAATTTCAATTTCTAAAGTGCTAGAAAATTTTCTCCCCCTGCCTGTGCTTCTTTTTCTATTTTTAGACAAATATTTGCAAAGGGATTGTGGTACAGAGAACTGAAAAGATAGTGTGTAATTATGGTCTGATTTGAAAAGGCATGTGGACCTCAAAATGAAGTGGCAAGATGCCTCCCCCCCCCACACACACTTCATCTCTCTCTCAGCCTTGACCCTCATAGAGCAGTGTTTCTTCATTTTGGCAACTTTAAGATATGTGGACTTCAACTCCCAGAATTCCCCAGTCAGCAGAAACCCTGTCAAAAGACTTTGAGGCTTTATGCTTCAGATCCATAGAACCGGGGCTCTACCACAATGGATAGGATCCAAGATGCAGACTATGCAGAAGAGGCCTCAGAGACAGTCCAATACATAATGTGAGAGAGTAAGATGCAGGCAGGAACAGCGTACACCGAACAACAGAGCCAAGTAGCTGGTGTTGTGTACAGGAAGATCTGGACAGTGTATGGCCAGAGCCTCCTAAATCCAGAGGGGAGATCCCACAGAAGATCGTAGAGAATAAGAAGAATAAGATCATGTGGTATTTCCAGATCCAGATGGACAGGCAAGTCCTGGCCAATCAACCCCACATCATGGTAGCAGACAAGGGCCAGAGTTGTGGTGCTAGATATAGGGGTGCCAAAAGGACAGCAACATCAGGAAGAAGGAGGGTGAGAAGCTGGAAAAATAGCAGGGCCTGAAGGAGGAACTAGAGAGGACGTGGAAAGTCAAGGCCAAAGTGGTCCCAGTGATGGTAGGAGGGCTCGGGGCTATAACACCTACGCTGGGAGAGGGGCTCCCACTGATCCCAGGAGTGACGTCAGAGCTCTCTGTCCAGAGGAGGGCAGGGCTAGGAACAACTGAGACCCTGTCCTCAACCCTCAAATGCCCAGGCCTATGGTAGAGGACCTGTTAATCAGACTAGAATACAGCTGGAAGGGACCTTAGAGGTCTTCTAGTCCAACCCCCTGCTCAAACAGGAGACCCTATACCATTTCAGACAGGTGGCTGTCCAGTCTCTTCTTAAAGACCTCCAGTGTTGGAGCACCCACAACTTCTGGAGGCAAGCCGTTCCACTGGTTAATTGTTCTCACTGTGAGGAAGTTTCTCCTTAATTCCAGCTTGCTTCTCTCCTTGAGCAAGACAGGCACCACTGTAAGAGTTAAAAATAAAATAGAATAAAATACAGGGTTTTTTTGGAACATAATGGAGTGGTGTTTAAGAAAGGACATTGCTCAAAGAAGAAGACTCGGATCACAGCAGAGTTACCTTTGTTTTCTCTGTTTAATTCTCACATGCTTCTTTTGCTAAGTTCCAGTTCTTTGGATGTTGAATACCAAGCTGCAGCTGTTCTCTTTTAACACCATGGTCCCTGAGACCCACCTCTAATCCATCTGCAAAACGTTTATTGATTCTCCAATAAGCTTGACACAATGAAAAATTATTTTCTTTGCTGCCGAAAGTCCTTGATCGTGGAAATGGAAAGAAACCATTGGGGCTTCCTGGAGACACTTTGCTTTTAAAGCACTGACAAAACTGAAGCATCGGAGCTGGGGGTCCAGGTTGAGAACACACAATTCAGGGGGGCCCTAATATGATCTCTGCAGATTCCTCTTCAATTTTACTGTATTAGGGATCGGGCGGCACAGTGTGCCTGAATAGCCCTGCCTGGGATGGACAGACTAACACAAGAGATATTTACTTGTATAACACAACACAGGTAATCCACGACTTTCAACCACAATCGAGACCAGACCTTCTGTTGCTAAAATGTGGCAGTTGTTAAGTGAGTCATGCTTGATTTTACAACTTTTATTACCATGGTTGTTGAGCAAATCACTGCAGTTGTTAAGTGAAATGTGCGGTCATTAAGTGAATCTGGCTCCTCCCCCGCCCATTGACTTTGCTTGTCGGAAACCAGCTGGGAAGGTTGCAAATGGCAATCACATTGACCCCAGGATACTGCAACCATTGTAAAATACATGCTGGTTGCCATGTGCCCAAATTTTGATCAAGTGACAGTAGGTCATAAGTGGGAGGACTGTTTATAAATCACTTTTTCATTACTGTTGTAACTTCAATCACTAAACGAATGGTTGTTAAGTCAAGGACTTCTGCACCAGAGACAAATTCCTCGTGTGTCTAACCACACTTGGACAAATAAAGCTCTTCTCTTCTCTTCTCTTCTCTTCTCTTCTCTTCTCTTCTCTTCTCTTCTCTTCTCTTCTCTTCTCTTCTCTTCTCTTCTCTTCTAATATATGGTGAGATTCCGCCTCCCCCTCCCTCCCCTTCCCTTCCCTCCTCCCCTCCCCTCCCCTCCCCTCCCCTCTCCTCTCCTCTCCTCTCCTCTCCTCTCCTTGTCCAGTCTCTGTATTGTTGCAGACATTCTGAAGTGTAGTAACACCTTGAAGGCACAAACAAGAATTGTGAAAGAGAATCTCTTTGCAAGCAATTTATGGGAGATTCTCACAGCCCAGGTGACTGGTCTATTCAAACAAGGTGTGTTATTTGTTTCCTGCTGGAGTACTCTCTATGATTGAAGGGGTGACAATTGCCCTGGAGCCCATTCATTGGGAGGGATGAAAATAGAGCAATAATTGGCACACACCATCCTCAGAAAAACTTGTCTGGAACACAAATTGAATACTATTTAGCTGTTAGACTCACAAATGTCCTGTAATCTTATATTTAGAGTTATGTTGAAGAGTATTCTCTGCACTCTAGAAAGAGTGCAGAGAAGAACAACAAAGATGATTAGGGGACTGGAGGCTAAAACATATAAAGAACAGTTCCTGGAATTGGGTATGCCTCGTTTAATGAAAAGAAGGACTAGGGGGTGACATGATAGCAGTATTTCAATATTTGAGGGGCTGCCACAAAGAAGAGGGGGAGAGCCCATTCTCCAAAGCACCTGAGGGCAGGACAAGAAGCAATGGGTGGAAACTAATCAAGGACAGAAGCAACCTAGGAGAAATTTCCTGACACATAGAACAATTAATCAGTGGAACAACTTGCCACCAGAAGTTGTGGGTGCTTCAACACTGGAGGTTTTTAAGAAGAGATTGGATGACCATTTATCTGAAATGGTATAGGGTTTCCTGGACTAGAACACCTCTAAGGTCCCTTCCAACTCTGTTATTCTGTTATACAGAAGAATGGATTTTATATACTCCTGCATTGACTAGTTGTTACAGTTTATGGTTCATTGCAGGGATGTCTGTGAGGGTGCAAGTATAGTGTGCAAAGTCTCCCTCACAGGACTAAGAAGAATAAGGAAGTAAAGTTTGGGGAGGAAGAATTAAATTATTTTTCCAGTTCTGGCTGTGGCGCTGATATGAATTATCCCCAGAAGTTATGATCTAGAAAACAAAACCTGATGGGCCATCTCATCTTCTGGTCCTATTTTGGTCTGGAGAACAACTCTTGGCTCAAGAGATGTGGTGCTCCATGCCTTGTGCTTATACTGCCCTTCCCTTAGGAAGCATAATTGGGTTACACCGATCAATAAAGTATCCTTGGAGATACCAGCCAACCATCTCCCTGCCTTTGGTTTGACTGAGATCCATCCAGTGAGGCTTTGAAGTATGGTCTTCTGAGATAGGAAGGCAAAAGTTGACCTCTGTTGACCGCAGAGGCCCCTCTCAGAAAGGCCCCATTGGAGTGGATCGGGTTAAAATGTGCATGTACCTATTTTTATTTATTCTATCCGAGGGACTCTGGATGACTATACATTAAAAAAGTGCAGAATAATTAAATGAAAAGTTTGTCTAGGTCCTCCTCCCCCAAATCCAACCCAAAATTCTCACTTGAGGCACAAATGATCTGGCACAGATTTTGCTACCTCAGACACATTGTAGGAAAACCCTGCTCTCTGGAAAAATCTCTGAAACTTGGAAAGGTGGAAGAAAAGAGAAGACGACCAACAGCGAGATGAATGGTCTTAGTTACAGTAGTGATGGATATAATGTTGGAAGACCTGAAGGGCCAGACTTTCAGAACATCATCACTTTAAGAGGCTGTATATATAAGAGGGGCCCTGTGAGGGCATCTCTCTCTCTGTGTGTGTGTGTGCTTCCGTGCTATAGTTGATGATTGATTGCCTGACTTTGCCTAGTACGTGTATGTACTGTATATATTCCTTGTAAATAAACCACTATTTGAAAGACAAACCTCTATTTACTGTATTTTGCTCCTGGGTTGTCTCAAAAATAGTCACACTGTGTGCACTCCGACAGGTTGGAAACATGCGGAAGAGGCCTTCACCCTGCAGTGGATTGACAATGGCTAGAATGATGAAGATGATGATGAAGATGAAGATGATAATGATGATGATATGGTTTATTAATAGTTGTTGGTTTGATTTTTCTTCCCTTTTTTGTACACCACCCAGAAAACACATTATCTTAATTGGGTAGCTAGATAAGGAAAGAAATAAACCGGTACTAGATGTACTTTGATTGTAAATTAAATGTAATACTACTAATACACTCATGTCTATTGTACATTTCCAGATTTGTCTGGCAGAACTCCACCCATTACTGTGAGAAGGTGGGACATTTTTGTTCCAAAATGGAAGAAAAAGTGAAAATCCCTCAGAAACTTTCAAAAATGAGTGGAAACAAACATCTGGCTTTTCACTGGATCAGGTCATGTTTGTGCAGCTACTTCAAAGGCTAGGCCCGAAGAGGCAAAACAAGCAATGAAACAGGCTGAATTTATGCATAAATTTACATATTCCTAATGTTTAACCCAAGTACAGATGGAGGGCTCCAGCCTCAGGAAGGCTGCACAATTTTTTTTATTCTTATAAAGGAGAATATTTGTAGCTCAGGGTTGAAATTAGGGGTCCTTGGTGCTCTCTGAGTTTGGTTGTTTTCTTGCAGACGTTTGATCACCCAAACTAGGTAATAGCATCAGTGGTAGTAAGGAGTAGGTTTGCTAGTAAGGAGCACTGATTCGCCTTCCTCCTCCTAGTTTCCCAGCAACAACAACCCTGTGAGGTAAGTTGGGCTGAGACGGACTGGCCCAAGGTCATCCGGATGGTTTCCGTACCTAAGGCAGGACTAGAACTTACTGTCTCCTGGTGATTGGCCCAATATTACCCAGCCAGTTTTCATGGCTAAGGCGGGACTAGAACTCACAGCCTCCTGTTGATTGACCCAAAGTCACCCAGCTGACTTTCATGTCTAAGGCAGGACTAGATCTTACTGTCTCCTGGTGATTGGCCCAATATTACCCAGCCAGTTTTCATGGCTAAGGCGGGACTAGAACTCACAGCCTCCTGGTGATTGACCCAAAGTCACCCAGCTGACTTGCATGTCTAAGGCAGGACTAGAACTTACTGTCTCCTGGGTTTCTAGGCCATCACCCTAAAAGATCAAACATGATGGTTTGATCAAATCTCCGCCCACTTTTTATGAGCATTGCTGCCATTTTGACTCTTTCAACCTTACATGCAGACACCCCCTATTGGATGAACATGTGCATGACAGCTTGCTAAGGGAGAACCTGGCCTTAGGTCTGATTAATTATGAGTAAGATTCAGGGCTCATGGGCAAATACAGGCGGTTTTTCCTATTTAATCCATGCACCTTACTCTGTGAAGCTTGACACCCCCCCCCCCGTTTAATTTTAGAGAAGAAATTAATTAGTCCGAGAAGGTGCGAGCTGTGGAAAAAAAAAATCAAAAACGCAGTGTATAACCTTGAAGGAATGAAGATCTATTCATCAGATTTCCCCACCCCCCTCTCCTGGGTCGGTCCTTTTGCAAATAAGATTAATGTACTCTCCCGCCATTTGTCTTCTCCAGCACCCCACGAAAGGAGAAGGAAAACTTAATTAGCATTTTAAAGTGGGAAGCCTTGAAGCTAATGATATTCAATAACGAAAAATTGTTTTAACCTTATTTGCACTTTTCAATTTACTTATTACAGGCCATCTGTTAAAAATTTGCACAAGTGCCATGGAGAGGGGGACTCTTATATGGTTAGATGAACCCCGGGCAAGAAACAAATGAGGTGGGTGAGAGGGGGACAGACCCCCAAAGGTCTGTTCATTGCCTTTCAGCCGTTGGTATTGGTCACCCCTTCAGGTTCCTGGTCAAAGTGGCAGACGTCTAAGACACCACTGTAATTTCTTCAGCACCCTTTTGATTAACGTAATCTTTTTCAGAGATTCCATCAGAGGATGCCTTGAACACAAAGCAAAAAATTTTCTATGCTGATTCTGGGAACAGAATAACTGAGTTGGAAGGGACCTTGGAGATCTTCTAGTCTAACCCCTTGCCCAAGCAGAAGACTCTAGACCATTTCAGACAAATGACTGTCCAGTCTCTTCTTAAAAGCCTGCAGTGATGGAGCACCCACAACATCTGAAGGCAATCCGTTCCACTGATTAATTGTTCTCACTGCTAGGAAATTTCTCCTTAGTTCCAGGTTGGATCCCTCCTTGATAGGTTTCTCTCATTGCTTCTTGTCCTGCCTTCAGGGGCTTTGGAGAATAGGTTGACCCCCTCTTTTTTGTGGCAGCCCCTTAGATATTGGAAGACTGCTACCATGTCACCACAGTCCTTCTTTTCATTAAGTTAAAAGGTAAAGGTAAAGGTTCCCCTCAGGCTGGTCGTTCCCGACTCTAGGGGGCGGTGCTCATCTCCGTTTCAAAGCCGAAGAGCCAGCGCTGTCCGAAGACGTCTCCGTGGTCATGTGCCTGGCATGACTAAACGCCAAAGGTGCACGGAACGCCGTTACCTTCCCACCAAACATGGTCCCTATTTTTTCTACTTGCATTTTTTACGTGCTTTCAAACTGCTAGGTTGGCAGAAGCTGGGACAAGTAACAGGAGCTCACCCTGTTACGCAGCCCTAGGGATTTGAACCACTGAACTGCCGATCTTTCGATCAACAAGCTCAGCGTCTTAGCCACTGAGCCACCACGTCCCTTTCATTAAGCTAGACATACCCAATAGACAACAATAGACAATACCCATACAAATAGACAACTTAGAACTACGCCGCTTTCGGTATGACCTAAGCATAGTACATAAAATTATCCGCCACAATGTCCTACCTGTCAATGACTACTTCAGCTTCAACCACAACAATACACGAGCACACAATAGATACAAACTTAAAGTTAACCGCTCCAAACTCGATTGCAGAAAATATGACATCAGCAACAGAGTGGTCAATGCCTGGAAAGCATTACCCGACTCTGTAGATTCTTCCCCAAACCCCCAAATCTTTAACCTTACACTATCTACTGTTGACCTCACCCCATTCCTAAGAGGTCTGTAAGGGGTGTGCATAAGCGCACCAGCATGCCTACCGTCCCTGTCCTACTGTCCCCATTTATTTGTACTATGTATTCAAATCATGTTTATTCTTATATGTACTATCTAATACGTGTTTGACAAAACAAACAAATAAATAATAAATAAATAAAATTCCTGCAACCGTTCTTCGTATGTTTTAGCCTCCAGTCCTCTGATCATCTTCATTGCTCTTCTCTTTTTTTTATTTTTTATTTTATTTATTTATTTTGTCAAGTACGTGTTTGATAATATACATAAGTATTTCCTGCAATCAAGTTTGGAGCAGTAAGTAAGTCGTATTTCCTGCAATCGAGTTTGGAGCGGTTCACTTTGAGTTTGTATCTGTTGTGTGCTCGTGTATTGTTGTGGTTGAAGCTGAAGTAGTCGTTGACAGGTAGGACGTTGTAGCAGATAATTGTATGAACTATGCTTAGGTCATACCGAAGGCGATGTAGTTCTAAGTCTTCTAAGCCCAGAATTTCAAGTCTGGTGGCGTAAGGTATTCTGTTGCGAGCAGAGGAGTGGAGGACTCTTCTCATAAAATATTCTTGTTCTATCAGAAAGGATGCTGGGAGGACCCTTGTGTGAAGGCACTGGAAAATGACCTCAAATTTCTAGAGGTGTTGGCCCAAGTCACGAAAAGGATTCCACAAGTATTGTTGGAAATCTGTTTAGCAGAGATGGCTAAATTGACTGCTTTGATTAAAGAAAAAAACACAATTACTTTTGTTTCTAATTGAAAACTGCTTTTGGACTTTGTGCCTGAGGTGGGAAAAAAATGAAGCTGATTTTGGGTTTTACCGATTAGATAGGTTTGTTGTTATAGCAATGGCTAGTTTATATTATTATGTAAAAGTAAAAACGTCTTTTCTTTCTTTTCCCCCTTTCCCCTACACTTTTCCCTTCTCTATCCCCTGTTTTCCTACTGTTTTCTTTTGTATTTTATATTATAAACTAATAAAAAATAGTGGCCAGAGGACCTGATGATGTCCCTTTTTAGAAGCATTGGGGCTATAGCAGCAGTGGGTTGCTATCGGTACGGTACGGTTCTACGAACCAGTAGCGGCGGCGGTGGGAGGCTCCGCCCACTTGCCCCGGACGCTTCTGTGCAGAAGTGTTGTGCGTGCACACAAGCGCGCACACGAACCTGTAGCAATGGGATTTAGAACCCATCACTGGGCTACAGCTACCCCAAAATAGATTTCTTCTTCATGTATCTAGTGGAAGGAGCCTTCTGAAATTAGCTGAATCTTCTTCAATCTGGTATTCACAAGATGCACTGGGGATTTCATCTGTCAGAATTCCTATTGCCCATGCTGGCTGGAAATTGTAGAAGTATTGTAGCTCCAACCTCTGAGTTTTATTCTTATTCTCCTACTGCCCATTATTAAATGTTCTTTTAAGAATGGATGCATTTATATATGTGCATGTATATATTTAAATAACAGGGAAGGGACCTTGGAGATCTTCTAGTCCAACCCCCTACTCAAGCAGGAGACCTTATATAATTTTAGAGAAATGGTTGTCCAATCTCTTCTTAAAACCCCCCAGTGATGGAGCACTCACAACTTCTGGAGGCAAGCTCTTTCATTGGTTGATTGCTCTCATTGTTAGGAAATTTCTCCTTAGTTCTAGGTTGCTTCTCTCCTTGATTAGTTAAGTTATTTAAATTAAATAGTTAGATTAGTCAAAGCAATAATTATATTGCTTTGAAAATATGGCTCATTCTCTCATTCATTCTAGCCTCATCACCATATCCCATATTGGCTCAAAGCAGAGGTGGGTTCCTCCCGGTTCGGACCGGTTCACCCGAACCGGTAGCAACCTGCTGGTGACGTCATGGTGAGATCATGGAGCCGGTTCGGTTGGTGCCGGTCTGTGGATGCCACCATTTTTTTTTTGATTTTTTTTTTTGAAAAAAATATTATTTTGGATTTTTTTTTAAATTTTTTTTCTTCTGCGCATGCGCAGAAGCCGAGTTTCCAGCACTGCACGTGTTGCCATCTTGTTTTTGGCTTTTTTTTTGGAATTTTTTTCGTGGCACTGCGCATGCACACCCACGCAGTGCGGGAGGAAGTGAACCAGCAGCGAGGTAAGTTAGAACCCACCCCTGACTCAAAGGGTATAGAAAACCATAGTGGGGGGCAGGAGGAAAAAAATAGTTACACAAACTTAATCCACAAAATAAAAGTAAGAATGTAAATATCTTCAAGAATGTCCAGAAACAAGTGACCAGAAAGTTATGTCTTTGTTTAAACTCATGTTTAAACATGCTAAGTTTAAACATATTTGAGATAAACACATGTCCATCATCTGACAGAAAGTAAAAATAAATAAATAATAATTTTTTTAAAAAAACAAATTTAAAAATAAATACATTTAAAAGGAAACAAAAACAAACTATCCAAAAACTCAAAGGGCAGACTTAATAGGCTACTGGGTCTTTTTCTGCCATTTTCTATGTTTGTCTCACTGGATAGTTGCCTTTATAATATCATATTTGGGTTTTACTATTTCTAACTTAGTATAGGTAGTTATTTGGTCTTGGGAATTGGAATGGAATGGAAAGAAGGAAAGGAAAGGAAAGAAGGAAAGGGAAGAAAAGGAAAGAAGGAGGAAAGAAGGAGGAAAGGAAAGAAGGAGGAAAGGAAAGAGGGAGGAAAGGAAAGGAAAGGAAAGGAAAGGAAAGGAAAGAAGGAAAGAAGGAGTGTTCCAATATCTCAGGGGTTGCCACAAAGAAGAGGGAGCCAACCAAAGCACCTGAAGGCAGGACAAGAAGCAATGGGTGGAAACTAATCAAGGACAGAAGTAACTTAGAACTAAGGAGAAATTTCCTGACAGTTAGAACAATTAATCAGTGGAACAACTTGCCTCCAGAAGTTGTGAATGCTCCAACACTGGAAGTTTTAAAGAAGGGATTGGATAACCATTTGTCTGAAATTGTATAGGGTTTCCTGCCTGAGCAGGGGGTTGGACTAGAAGACCTCCAAGGTCCCTTCCAACTCTGTTATTGTATTCTATTCTAATTGTAGTCTAGAAGAGGGGAGGGGAGGGGAAAGAAAGAAGGAAGAAAGGAATTACTTCTATTGGCCATGTCCTAACAAAATTAAGTCAAAATTTTGGGGATTTCTCCAAATCCCCCAAGTGCTTGCTTAGATTTTCATTTCAGTTATTCCAGCATAAACTCTTATTCTCCAAGTACCAAAATTCACTATTTGCAGTTTGGTGCTGCAGGATCCAATCAATAGCTCACAACAAAATGTTATTCCAAGGATGTTGACATTTTGAGAGCCCCTTGATTGATTGCTTTAATTCCTGCCATTTTGACTGCATGTGTTGGTGGATGTGAGTGAATTTGTTTTAAAATGCAGCCATCTCTTGACTTCTTATCCTCTATTTCTTTTTAGCGCTGGTTAAGTACAATGACATATTTATTATGTCAGATTTATTTGACAGATGGTGGTGTAGCGTGTTCTAAGCAAGTGTTTTCATGCAGAGATAAACATGTCTGTGAATAGAATATATTGCTGTGTGTAATCTGCATACAGTTATGCGCCTATCTTTGTATGCATCCACAGATCCCGGTTTCTTAGAAATGAACAATTCTGCTCTTACTGTTTTTACAAAATGCTTTGCTTTTAGTTCAAGAAGTATGAATTAAGCAGGAAAATGTTGCCCGTTTTTATCCACACTTTTCAAATACAATTTTTTTTTGTAAGCCTTTTCTCCAAGTTAGGCAGTGGGTGTGTAAGGCAAACATTATTCTCTTTTCCTGCCTCCTCTTATGTAACGATAAAATTGACTACATATTTCCATCATGCCCGTACCACGGTATTATGTGCTCCTTTTATCTATTTTTGCCACTTTTAGCCACATTCTCTATGCCATGTGCTAAATAAATAAATAATAATAATGAGAAAAAGACAGAGCGATCCTAACAATAGATCGGGAGCCAGGCAGAATATGATATAAGATAGGCAGTTATATAAATGTTGAATAAATAAATAGATAAATAAATTTTTGCGATGCTTTGAAGAAAAATTTATTGCATCTGAGATGCATTTCCCCCTACTATGTGCATTTATGTGCATATCTATTTTTGCATGGTAAACTGTGCAAAATTCCACAGAAGGGATTATAATGTGCATTGTACACTTTTTAAATGCATTTGGGAGATTAAATACAGATATTGGTGCATTCGGACTCTGTAGGAGACCCTTGTTGACTGACAGTGCACCTTGTTGGAATCAGAAAAATGAAGTTAAAAAAAACTTTCCTTTTTTTTTTTTGGCTTCACAAATAACTAAGAGCCAGCTTGAGCCAGTTTGGTCTAACAGAACAACAGAAGGGACTTTGGAGTCCTGCTCAGGCAGGAGACCTTGTACCATTTCAGACAAATGGTTGTCCAATCTCTTCTTAAAAATTTCCAGTGTTGGAGCACCCACAACTTCTGGAGGCAAGTCGTTCCACTGGTTAATTGTTCTGTCAACTGTCTAGTGGTTAAAGTACCAGGCTAGAAAGTGTGAAACTGCAAGTTGAAGTCCCACCTTAGACATAAAAGCTAGCTGGTGACTTTAAGCCAATCACCAGGAGTCACTGAGTTCTAGTCCCGCCTTCAGCATGAAAACTGGCTGGATGATATTGGATCAATCACCAGAAGACAGTAAGTTCTAATCCCGCCTTTGGTATGAAAATCAGCTGGGTGATATTGAACCAATCACCACGAGACAGTGAGTTCTAGTCCAGCCTTAGGAAAACCAGCTGGATGAACTTGGGCCAGTCCCTCTCAGCCCAACTTACCTCACAGGGTTGTTGTGGGAAACTAGGAGGAGGGTTATAGGATTGCTTGTACAAATAATAAAGGTGGGATATAAATAAGTAACTATAAAGTAGACTTATGAATTTAATGCACATGTTTTGGGTAAAATATGTGCATCAGCCAGAATTTTAAAAGAGACCAATTTTGATGTTCCTGCCTTTAAAGGGTCTTAGATGAAGTGTTGGGAAGGAGCATTTTTTTCTCCTGAGCATTTAAGATTCTGATTGAATCCGTTACTTTGCCAAGGAGAGAAGGACATTTTAGCAGCAAGCCCAAACCTTAAAAACTTCCCCCCCAGGGAAATCCAAGAAGCTCCTTCTGTCTATGTTTTTAAACTTTATTTAAGAGTGTATTTTATGATCCAATTTAATCGGGTGGGTTTCTACGCAGCATTTTATTATTTTTCAATTATTGCGATTGCATTAACTATTTAAAAAAATCAATTATGTTAGCTGTTAATGGCTTTAATTGTTTTAAAATCCAGTAAGCTGCCCCATACGTAGTTCTGGTAAGATTTAAAGATTTAAATAAATCCTGCATCTTGAATGAGATGCTGGAAAATTTTTCTTATAGCTTCTCCTATCATTTGAAACCTCACCTAGCAGGTTGCAGCCAGTCAAATATGGTTCATCTAAGTAGGGTAGGATATATTCACTACCAGGATGGGAGACCACCAAGAACTTCCAGGGTTATATTCAAACAGAATTTTTATTAAGAATTTTTTAATCACAATAATAAAACCTAGTACACTATAAACTTGGAGAAAGAGAAGAGAATGGAAAGAAAGAATAAAAAAGTGGGGGGGGGGAGGGAGAAAAAGAGAGATATGATAAAGAAAAATAAAGTAGTATAAAGAGTGGATTTGATCTAGTGGTTAAAGCATCAGGCTAGAAGCCAGGAGAGTTCTAGTCCCGTTTTAGGCATGAAAGCTAGCTAGGTGACTTTAAGCCAATCACCAGGAGATAGTGAGTTCTAGTCCCACTTTAGGCATGAAAGCCGGCTTGGTGACTTTGGGCCAGTCCCTCTGTCTCAGTCCAATCCACCTTACACAGTTGTTGTTGTAGAGAAAATAAGAGAAGGAAGAAGTATTGCATTTGTTTGCCATCTTGAGTGTGTGTGTGTGTATACATACATACATACAAATGTAATGTAATGTAATGTAATGTAATGTAATGTAATGTAATGTAATGTAATGTAATGTAATGTAATGTAATAATATAATCAATATAATATAATATAATATAATATAATATGTAATGTAATGTAATGTAATGTAATGTAATGTAATGTAATGTAATGTAATGTAATGTAATAATATATAAAATAAAATACAATACAATACAATACAATACAATACAATACAATACAATACAATACAATACAATACAATACAATACAACACAATATAATACAATATACTTTATTGGCCAAGTGGGCTTAGACACACAAGGAATTTGTCTCATGTGCATAAGAACTCAGTGTACATACAAACAACAAACAACAAAATAATATAATCATAAGATACCAATAGTAGAAGGTAATAGGAAAGATGAGAAGGATAATAGTAATACAGCCCTACTCCAAGAATGAATATCCTTAGACATAGGACAGTGCTGTGGGAATTAGTTGTTCAGCAGAGTGATGAAGCAGGACGGATGACACAAGGCAGAATCTGACAGTGACCTGACAAGGTTCTTGCTAGAGGAGCTGGAGCAATGGTATACAAAGAAGAGAGAGAAAAGTAGTCCCTGGGCAAGTAAGTACAGGTAGTCCTCGACATACGACCACAATTAATCCC
>QLTV01000633.1:201254-216093 GCA_003457575.1 Thermophis baileyi | reverse complement strand
CCATACCATACCATACCATAGCATTTCCCTTCCCTTCCCTCCCCTCCCCTCTCCTCTCCTTCCCCTCCCTTCCCCTCCCCTCCCCTCCCCTCCCCTCCCCTCCTCTCCCCTCCTCTCCTCTCCCCTCCTCTCCTCTCCTCTCCTCTCCTCTCCTCTCCTCTCCTCTCCTCTCCTCTCCTCGCCATATAAGTCTTTATAGTAGTGACCCGTATTTCTTGAATGATGGCTGTAAGCTGGCCATAGCAAGACTGGCCAATGAGCATCCAGGATGCCACCTTCTGGACCAGCTGGTGTTCAGGTGGTGCTCAAAGGTAGCTTCCTTCAGGGAAAATCCCAGAACTCTAATCAGGAGATAACAGGGATCTAAGTGATTGTCCTCAGAGCATCCTGGATCAGGGAAGGTTGCAGCTGGTGTGCCAGCTGGGGCTGAGCAAAAGCCCTTCTCGCTAGAGCCTCCGTTTGCTTCTCCGGAAGGATTGTGGCTTGTGAACTTGCTCTCTCTGGGGAAACACAACCCCATCGAGAGTCAAGGATGATTGTAGGTGGATGGAAAGCTTCTGAAAATCACCGCCACTGTCTTACTTGTGCTGAGTCTGAACAATTACAGGTTCTGTTTCTTGACCCCCTTAATGAAAACCACAGTGCTCTGAGGTCCAGTGGACACCTCAGCTCACTCACTATTTTCAGTTCCCATAAAGCTTAAAGCTGCATATTGGGTGGAGAAAGAGGCTCAGAAGAGACACTCCCTAGTTTCTCTAGCTATATAGGAGACAGGGGGGAAATTGTAATTTGCTTTACAATAAAGTTGAATTATATAGAATAGAATGGAATGGAATGGAATGGAATGGAATGGAATGGAATGGAATGGAATGGAATGGAATAGATTGGAATGGAACGGAACGGAACGGAATGGAATGGAATGGAATGGAATGGAATGGAATGGAATGGAATGGAACGGAACGGAACGGAATAGATTGGAATGGAATGGAATGGAACAGAACGGAACGGAATGGAATTCTTTATTGGCCAAGTGTGATTGGACACACACAAGGAATTTGTCTCTGGTGCATAAGTTCTCAGTGTACATATAAGCAATAAGTGATAAATCTTGTTCGTAATCATAAGATGCGTTTACCAGAAATCACTTATTGATAGTCGTAAGATACTAAATAAGCAACCAACATAAATCATACTAGGATACTAAATAAAATAATGTAAATCATAAGATACAAGCAACACAGTTATAGTCATAAGATGATAAGGAGATAGGTAATAAGAAAGATGAGAAGAATAACAGTAATACAGCCTTACTAGATAGCTTGGCAGTGTTGTGGGAATTAGTTGTTTAGCAGAGTGATGGCATGGGGGGAAAACTGCCCTTGTGTCTAGTTGTTCTGGTGTGCAAGGCCCTATAGTTGAGCTACAGTGGCTGCTGGTCTGCTTCTGGGTGCAATTTAATGTGTTGGTGATTACCTTTAAAGCCCTGCATGGCATGCGTCCAGGTTACTTGAGGGACCATCTCACCAAACTGGGACTGGCCCGTTCCATTCGTGCCGGCAGAAGAGACATGCTGTTGGTCCTATCGGTCAAGGAATTCCAGCTGGCAGGGTCCAGGAGAAGGGCCTTCTCTGCTGTGGCTCCTGCCCTCTGGAACATCTTGCCCCCCCAATGTGAGGTTGGCCCCATCCCTCCGATCCTTCCATAAGAGCCTCAAGACCAGGCTCTGGCATTTGGCCTAGGGACCCAATGGGGGAACAGCACCATGGAGCTGGTTGATCGAGTAACAACTGATCCCACCTCCCACCACTCCGCCCCCTCCCTCATCATGTCTCCTTAGATTTTAATCTTTGGTTTTAATTTATTTATGATTTAATGTATATGTACAGATACGTTTTTATGACTGTATACCACCCACATTTACCCAATGGTAAGATCAGTGGTGGGTTTCAAATTTTTTTACTACCGGTTCTGTGGGTGTGGCTTGGTGGGCATGGCAGGGGAAGAATACTGCAAAATCCCCATTTCCTCCCCACTCCAGGGAAAGGATACTGTAAAATCTCAATTCCCTCCCCACTCCAGGGGAAGGATACTGCAAAATCCCCATTCCCTCCCGATCAGCCGGGACTCGGGAGGCAGAGAATAGATGGGGGCGGGGCCAGTCAGAGGTGGTATTTACTGGTTCGCTGAACTACTCAAAAGTTCTGCTACCGGTTCTCCAGAACTGGTCAGAACCTGCTGAAACCCACTTCTGGGTAAGATAGGGGGGCAATAAATTTCACAGACAAACAAACAAATAAATAAGCAGGCAAGCAAGCTCATCTGGTCATGTTCTCTGGCTGTTCTATCTGGTAAGGCTGACAAACCATCATATGTTGTCTTCTCTTGCAACTTGGGGAAAATTGAGATGTGGCTCTTCATCTTTATGGTGCTGCTTGAGCTCTCATAACTGCTTCTCCCCACTGTGCTGAAAGTCTTCCAGACGACCACAATCAAGGCCAAAATTTCTGTTGCTGAGTGAGACATTTGTTAATTGAGTTTTGCCCCATTTTACGACCTTTTTTGCCACATGTGTTAAACGAATCACTGCAGTTGTTAAGTTAGTAACCTGGTTGTTAAGTGAACCTGGCTTCCCCCATTGACTTTGCTTGTCAGAAGGTCGCAAAACCATGACCCCGGGACACTGCAACTGTCATAAACGTGAATCAATTGCTAAGTGTCTGAATTTTGATCAGGTGGCCATGGGGATGCTGCAACGGTTGTAATTGTGAAAAACAATCATGTCCCCTTTTTCAGTGCCGTTGTAACTTTGAACAGTCACTAAATGTTGTAAGTTGAGGACCACCTGTATTCGATGGTCAGAGGAAGTTAAGGAATATTTGTCCCAGATCTCTGCAAAGCCATTCAAATGCTGGTGGCCATATTTTGGATCAATGAACATTTTCAGATGGTCTTCAGAGAACCAACCACATATGGCAATATTCTTACCTGGATGGAAACAACCTCCCAAAATAATTAATATTTTTCTTTCTGGCAAGCTTTCCCCTTTCTCCACACTTCAAGTATTTGTGAAGCTCTGGCATGATCATATCCAGCTCTGCTAATTCCATTGCATTTGCATAAAAACCTAAAAGTCTGTTAGCAGCCTGAACTCAAATTAGAAATATTCTTTTCTTGTCATCATAATAATCTGATTTCCATTAACAACCCACCCTGGCATAATCCAATAAAGGGACTTTATAAAGGACAGACTAGCACTTGAATGAATCACCGAAGACTTAAGAGAGAAATACAACTGATAATAAGGTTTGCTCAGATATTGAAGCACTAGCTACAGGCTGTTCCAGTGACAGAGATCAAGACCAAAGCAACATCTACACCTCTTGTGTGGCTGTTTTCCCCCAAAATCTTTTCATGTAAGAGGGCTGCCTTACATTCAAATTTGCCCTTGCTTTAGAGCAGGGGTAGTTAACTCAATTTCATTGAGGGCCGCCTCAGGGCTGTGGTTGACCTTAGGTGGCCGGGCAGGCATGGCCGACTGGGTGGGTGTGACCAACTGGGTGGGTGTGGCCAGCTTGATGCCACTCCCCAAACTGCTGGCATGTTTCCTCTTCGCATTGGGTAGACCGGACCGAAGCCATGCTGGCCCGATGTTTCCTCTTCACATTGGGTAGACTGGGCCGAAGCCATGCTGGCCCGATGTTTCCTCTTCGCATTGGGTAGACTGGGCTGAAGCAATGTGGACCGGCCCCTTACATTTTTCAGGACGGCCCTGCAGGCTGGATCTGACCACATCACGGGCCGGATCCGGCCCGTGGGCCTTGAGTTTGACACCCCTGCTTTAGAGCATAGCAAAGAGCTGTTAAATCTCCAGGTGGAATGGGACAATTTGCTCACTATGGCCATCTCGATGCGGCCATCTCTCTGCAGCCAGCTTGCCGCAGTACAACTCACCACAGAAAATTCCATGTGGTATAACTCAACACAATAAATGTTATCCGCCACTGTTTCTTTGACATAGTTTCCATTTTTGTCAATGGAAATAATGTCAAAGAAAAAGTGGTGGATAACATTTATCGCATTGAGTTATCCCGCATGGAATTTTCCATGACGAGTTGGCCACGGCAAGATGCTTGTGGCAGGTTGGTCATGGTGAGATGGCCATGGCAAGTTGGCCATGGCGAATTGTCCCCGGCATCTCCTCCTGCCCCAAAGTTAAGAGTTTTCGCTTTGAGTGAATTCAAAATCATCCCATGGTTTCTTTTGAGAGACATCACAGCCTGGGATAGTGGACAGGGCAAGAGGCTTATTTATTTATTTATTTATTTATAAATGTCATCAAACATTTGTCACTAAAGACCCTCTCTATTTTCTTCAGCTGTAAAGGAGACAGGGAGAACTGTACTTTCCGACTTGCAAGATTCTGTCAATTTGCTTTACAATAAAGTTGAATTAGCTCATCTGGTTATGTTCCCTGGCTGATCTATCTGTTAACACTGACAAGCCATCATATGTACAGTAGAAATCATTATGAAGTAAATAAGCCATAATGGAGAGGTTTTTCTTTGTACTGTATATCTAAGCTTGTTAGCAATCAAGACAAATGAGGCTGCAAAATGTTTCCTTGCAGTTTAGAGATAGAGGTTAGAGATAGATGTTTAAAACACCTACACATCCATGGAGCATCTGTAAAACATCAAAGGGTGACAGTTACATCTGCCCTTCTCTACTACAAGGGGGTTCCCCAATCTTATGAATTATCTTTGGCTGACCTCCTTGCTGGTAGCCCATCCACGCAGAGGCCAAGGTTACTGCGTGTTTATTTTCCCACACCAATTAAACATTGCTGATTAACTCAACTAATTAACCACACACTAGCAATTACTCTCTGACTAAGTAGTAGTTCTAGCCGCTACCAGAAGATCAAATATACCAAGACAGAAAGAAGAAAGAGAAACAATTAAACACAAATGAAATAGGTAGGAAAAAGAAGGAAAGACTACTTCGAAATCCATCAATAATAATTCTGAGACATCGTAGCTACAAAATCTTACTTTGGCAGAAAAAAGGCTTGGTCTTATAAGTGCATTAAAAAAAAAAAAGACTCCACTTGTGACAGCCCAAAATAGATACAGGTAGCCCTTGACTTACAGCCATTTGCTTAGTGACTGTTCAAAGTTACAATGGCACTGAAAAAATGTGACTTATGACCGGTTTTCACATGACCATTGCGGTATACCCATGGTCACGTGATCAAAATCAGGCGCTTGGCAACTGGCAAGTATTTATTTACAGTTGCATTGTTCTGGGGTCATGTGATCCCAATTAGTAGCCTTCCCAGATGGCTTCTGACAAGCAAAGTCAATGGGGGAAGCCAGATTCACTTAACGACTGCATCATTCACTTAACAACCGCAGTAATTCACTTAGCAACTCTGGCAAAAAATAAAAATGAAAATGACCAGATTAAAAATGGAACAAAACTCACTTTACAACTGCATAGCCACAGAAATTTTGGGTTCAATTGTGACCATAAATCAAGGACTACCTATAATCTCAGCATGAATTCCGGAGCTATTTGGCATAGCTGGCTGGTCTTTTAGGGTGCGCCATCAACAGCAAGGTTTGGCAAGAGAATCCTGGTGATCTGAAGTCCCAGTCAATGTGTGAATGTACAAAAGAGATTTGCCTCCCCCGTCACAGAAAGGCTCCAGGTAAGGAATAGGATGGTTTTTAAAAACTAAACAAAGAAAACATTAAAAAAAAGAAAAGAAAATATGTAAAAAGACAGTGGCATACTTGACTAATATTGCTCTGTGAAAGCTGAGACTTGATTAAGAACACTTTGATGGATTGAATGGATCAGCTTTAGTTGATTAAGCTATCGACTGAATTTGCATATAATTGCATATGGGAACCCCTCCCCCCCACAATACGTTGGAAGCAATGAATTATACTTTGATCCAAGAAGCTTCTTTGCTTATTAATCCAAAGACTATAGGTTCCACCTTTGACTATGATATGCAGGATAATATTGCAAATTTTGTTTAAAGCACCACCACTGAAAGATGTTTTAAGGAATACTTGCTAAAATATATATAGGTAGTCCTCGACTTTTGACCACAATTGAGTCTGACATTTCTATCGCTAAGTGAGACAGTTGTTAAATGAATTTTGCCCCATTTTACAACCTTTTTTGCCACAGTTGTTAAGTGAATCACTGCAGTTGTTATGTTAGTAACATGGTCGTTAAGTGAATTTGGCTTCCCCGTTGACATTGCTTGTCAGAAGGTTGGAAAAGGGGAATCACATGACCTTGGGACACCGTAACTGTCATAAATATGAATCAGTTGCCAAGTGTCTAAATTTTGATCATGTGACCATGGGGATGCTGCAGCAATCCTAAGTGTGAAAAACGGTAGTAAGTTACTGTTTTCAGTGCCGTTACAACCTTGAATGGACACTAAATGAATGGTTTTAAGTCGAGGATTACCTGAATGGACATGTCCTTGAAGTCTTTAGGAGTTGGATGGAATACTGACAAAATTTTCCATTCTCTTAATTCTCTACTTCTGCTCTCTCTCTACAGCTCCACCATTCTGTTCCTTCCATCTATCTTTCTTATTCTGTTACCTGAAGTACAATGGAGTTTTCCCTCGCCCTCCTGGCTCCTAACTCTTCTGGAGTCTTCTCCGCCCTACATCGTAGCTTTCTAGATTCTTAGCCTGCCCTTTGTGCGTTTTCACTCCTACCCAGATGGGCAATATTTCCTTCTTGCCAGAAATCTAGAGTCACGGCAGCTCAACCTACAAAACTCATTGCTATGAGATAGAAAGTAAATTCTAGTGTGTACAGAAATATCCCAGCCTTCTTGGGTTTATTGCAGGGGCCTTGTACAGGTAGACCTCAGCTTACAACAATTCATTTAGTGACCATTCAAAATTACAATGGCAGTGAAAAAAGTGCCTTATGACCATTTTTCACAGTTTGTAGCATCTGCATGATTATGTGATCAAAATTCAGATAGCAATAGCAATAGCAATAGCACTTAGACTTATATACCGCTTCACAGTGCTTTACAGCCCTCTCTAAGCGGTTCACAGAGTCAGTATATTGCCCCCAACAATCTGGGTCCTCATTTTACCCACCTCGGAAGGATGGAAGGCTGAGTCAACCTTGAGCCGGTGAGATTTGAACTGCTGAACTGCAGCTAGCAGTCAGCTGAAGTAGCCTGCAGTACTGCACTCTAACCACTGCGCCACCTCGGCTCTTAATGCTTGGCAACTGGTTCATACTTATGATCATTACTGTGTCCCAAGGTCATGTGACTTTTGCAACCTTTTGACAAGCAAAGACAGTGGGAAAGCCAGATTCCCTTAACAACCAGGCTACTAACTTATCAACTGCAGTGATTCCCTTAACAACTGTGGCAAGAAAGGTCATAAAATGAGGAAAAACTCACTTTACAAATGTCTCACTTAACAACAGAAATTTTGGGCTCAATTGTTGTATTTAACTCAAGGACTACCTGTAATAGGTATGCTAAGATCCAGGGTGCAGGGACAAGGTGCTAGATTAATTAATTGCTCAGTTCAAATCCAGTGTTATCCATGACAACTCTGAGTGATTTAGGCTAATACATTTCTCAAGCCCATCTTACCATTGTTGTGAATATAAAATAAAAAGAAATTTCCATTTAAGTTGCCTTGAACAGCTGGAAAAAAAGATGGGAGGCCAATAATATGAGGAAAAGAATACATGTCCAAGCTGAGTTGGATAGCTGTTAGATTCAGTAAGGACCAGGATTATTGATGGCATGCTTCTTTGATATCCTGTATCTAAGACCAAGCATTGCTAAGCCTATTTACTGTACAGTGAATGGATTGAAGAATCAATTCATTCCAAAACTTGGCATAATCTGGACTCACTTGTTGTGTCTCACTTGTGTGTGTTGATCTCTCTCACACACACTCTCTCTCACATCCTTGGAATAGAAAGACCTAAAAAACCAGGTCAGGCCCAGTTCCTCCTGGAGAAAATCTATATCAGGGGTCTCCAACCTTGGCAATGTTAAGATCTGTGGATTTCAACTTTGCTGGCTGAGGAATTCTGGGACTTAAAGTCCACAGAATTGGTTGTGATTATATACCATCAAGTCAATACCAGCTCTGAGTGACTATATAGATCAGGGGTCTATATAGTTGCCAAGGTTGGAGACCCCTGATCTATATAGTCACTCAGAGCTGGTATTGACTTGATGGTATATAATCACAACCAATCAACCTTTGGAAGCCTATCTAGAAAGCAACACCAGACAAACAAGTTAGTGTAAACAACAGCCTAATCAAGGAACCACCAAGAACACCCACATCAACACTGACAGGGCAAGTCACTAGTACATAAAAAGAGAGCAAACCCTTCTCTCTTCTAGCACTGATGATGTTACCTAGTTGGGTAATGAAACATCTGCAAGAAAACAACCCAGCTCAGACAGCACCAAAGGATTCCACAAAAAGCACAATTTTGTTGTCTATATCCATGCTATCTGGCCCCATTGGTTCAATTGAGGTAAACAGGTAAACAATTCAATTGAGGTGCTCTGTTGATGTCATTCTCTAACACGGGCTGCATGCTGACTTAGCCCGGGCATTCTTTACTGCGAGAGACATTCTGGAAATTATTGATATAACACAAAAAGTACATCATAACAGAGTAACAGAGTTGGAAGGGACCTTGTAGGTCATCTAGTCCAACCCCCTGTTCAAGCAGGAGTCCCTACATCATTTCAGACAAATGGCAGTCCAATTTCCTCTTGAAAGTCTCAAGTGTTGGAGCTCTCACAACCTCCGAAGGCAAGCTGTTCCACTGGTTGATCGCTCTCACTGTCAGAAATTTTCTCCTTATTTCCAGGTTGAATCTCTCCTTAGTCAGTTTCCATCCATTATTCCTTGTCTGGCTTTCTGGTGCCTTGGAAAATAGCCTAACCTCCTCCTCTCTGTGGTAGCCCCTCAAGTATTGGAACACTGCTATCATGTCTCCCCTGGTTCTTCTCTTCGCTAAACTAGCCATGCCCAGTTCTTGTAACTGCTCGTATGCAATATTACTTTCCAAGATTGATTAATCTGCCTTTGTTCATCTTTATTCTCTTCAATTTATTGGATGCAAATCACTCAGCAGATTTTGCTTTCTGGTCTTCCACAAATGATGCAGAAATACAGAGAAATCGCAGGGCCAAAAGAGGAACATTGTAAGACAATGTAGTTAGCAAATGAGTTTGTGACAGGGTAGAAAACTGCTGATGGAAAGGTGGAGGGCGGAACAGCAGGAGAAAAAGGGCTGTGACTTTTGCTATTGATCAGGAATTAATAACCTTCAAGAATGCAGCACAGAAGTTCAATAGGCTAGCGAACACTCAGATTACACTGCTGTCTGGGTGATAAGTTAACCCAGATGCCAGGAGGAATGGAACTGCTGATTATAAATGCATCGGGAGAAACCTGAATTTTCAATTTGCAGCACAAATGTCACCAAATGGCATTCGTTCCTCCAGGGATTTATTTATAAAAGCAGCAGAATTCTGCAGTGCTTCCCTTCCTTCTCTCAATTCAAAAAATTAGGAAGGCATTCATGATCCTCAATAAGGCAACCTGGATCAAACACCTCGGTCGCTGTTTAGGGATTCTACAACATTGGAGCAATGTAATGTGTGTGTTGTAAAGAGTGAAAAGGGGTTATGATAGTGTGGCTGCAACTTCACTTCTTTTACTCCCTCACCTGCAGATTCCTTTGAGGAGAGGGCCTTCCATCATTCAGAAATGGTCATGTGATGGAGAGTACGTTTCTTAGACCAGGGGTCTCCAACCGTGGCAACTTTAAGCCTGGCGGACTTCAACTCCCAGAATTCCCCAGCCAGCTTTGCGTGAGTTGAAGTCCGCCAGGCTTTAAAGTTGCCAAGGATGGAGACCCCTGTCTTAGACAATTACGAAGAGATGCAACTTGTTTAGATGGGTCTTTTGATAGAAATGGTGCTTGAAAACCAAAGCAACTGAAAGTCTACCCAACATATTAGCCTAAAAATGAAACTGGGCCATTTGTGGGTGATAGGAACCCATTCATTACCTCCACAAGACAATGATTTCTGGCCTATTCGTTGACCTTTGATTGCTTTACTGTTGATACTGAATGGCTGAGGTTACTTCCCATTTCAGTATCTTCATTGTCTACTTTGTGACTCCAGAAAAAAAAAGTGTTACAAATCTGTCTTTGCTTAGGTTTCCTCAAGAGAGGAAGTAGGTCAATTCCAAAGCCCACAAGAAGCTTCACAACATTGTGGCAAAACCAGGCCCATCCTAGTTTTCAATGAGCATGGAAGTAGTGGGTTCTAAAACCCGTTGCTACTGGTTCCCGCTCTCTTTCGCGCACGACGCTTTTGTGCATGCGCAGAAGCATCCCGGGTGGGTGGGCGGAGCCTCCCGTCGCCGCTGCTACCGGTTCTAAGAACCGGGCCGAACCGGGAGCAACCCACCGCTGGAGCATGGCCTTGGAGACTACAAAACCTGCAATATTTCAGACATAATAAAAAAGAAGAAATGGTGAAGCAGCAGAACAGACCATGGATCTAGCTTAAATCCTTATACATGTTTACTAAGCTATCAAGTAAAGTCCCAATGACTTAAGCGACTGAAAAACCCAGTTTAGGAAACCTACAGCTGTGATACAGCACAGGACAGTGCTGGCAAACTCAGAAGAAACACAGCCAAACTGAGGGGGATTTCCTCCTCACTAGCGCTTTTAGTATGGTTGTGCAACAGAGATGCTCGAACAGCCAAAAACGGTGGAAAGACCTCCATAATTTATTCATTCTGTTTCCTCTCAGTCCAGAAATGAAGAATTAAACCACAGAAGGTTTATTAAGTGGATCGGTAAACAGAAATGTTTAAATTCTCCCTGTTAATTGCTCAAATGTAATTGAATTCATGCGGAACACAAAGAAGAGAAAGTCAGTATGGAAATTGTGCAGCTACACTAACTTTCTCTCTCCCTATCTTACCCCCTCTCTCTCTCTCTCTCTCTCTCTCTCTCTCTCACACTCTCTCTCTCCCTCTCCCTCTCCCTCTCCCTCTCCCTCTCCCTCCGTGCGTGTGTACCATTGTGTCATTGTTGAACTCTAGTAATTGCTCAGACAAGTCCCAGCAGTTTTCCTGGCAATATTTTCAGAAGTGGCTTGCCATTGTCTGCTTCATAGGGCAGAGAGAGGGAGGGAGGGGGGCTCTTCTAGTCTTCTAGGAGAGAGAAAGGAGAGAGAGAGTGAGAGAGTGAGAGAGAGAGAGAGAGGAATGGAATGGAATGGAATGGAATGGAATGGAATTCAGCAAGGTTTCTCTTCCCCACCCCCATTTGAGAGAGAGAGAGAGAGAGAGAGAGAGAGAGAGAGAGATGGGGGGGACTGGCCCAAAGTCACCTAGCTGACTTTGTGCCTAAGGCAGGACTAGAATTCACAGTCTCCTGATATTTACCTTGATGTCCTACCTACTACCCCAAACTGGCTTTCTTTGCATGCTGTTCAAATAGCTGGGGAAATACACCTAGCATCAGTGGCTGATCGTTTGTCAAACAAAGGTAAAATCTGAAATTTTCAGGGGCTTAAACTGGGACAGCCACAGTAAGTCCCTTCCTTCAGCACCTTCCTATTTTTAAACAGTCGTTGAACTTGGTTGTAACTTGGTCATAACTTGAGCACTACCTGTACAGACTGTAACTTACATCTTGTAAAGTAAGGACTACTTTACAGGTTGTAAGTAGAGGACTACCTGTACATTCATTTAGTGACCATTCAAAGTTACAACAGCACTAAAAAAAGTGACTTATGACCATTTTTCACACTTATTACCATTGCAGCATCCCCATAGTCATGTGATCAAAATTCAGACACTTGGCAAATGACTCATATTTACGACGGTTGTGGTGTCCCGGGGTCATGTGATCCCCTTTTGCGACCTTCTGACCAGCAAAGTCAATGGGGAAGCCAGATTCACTTAACAACCGTGTCACTAACTTAACAACTGCAGTGATTCACTTATCATTTGCGACAAGGAAGGTTGTAAAATGTGACAAAAGTCACTTAACAACTGTCTTGCTTATCAATGGAAATTTTGGGCTCAGTTGTAGTCATAAGTCATGGACTACCTGTATTATACAAACAATATCACTGAACTATCTTTACCCCATTCCCACAAATTACTGTAATTTGTAATTTCATTGTAATTTCAATGTGTTCTCATTGATTTTTGCCTTAATAGGAATACTCTGGGAGATTTTTGAATATATTTTATTACATGTGGCAATCTTCAAGTCAATTTTAATGTCCCTGTTGTGATGGATGACGGGTTTGCGTGTTGTTACCACAGAAAAACCATTTTCACCCAATTTTGGGTAATTTACCCAGGTTTGAAAAGCGCTGGTCTAACATCTTGCTGGGCTCCTGTCCAATTGGCAAAACCAACCATTCCATAGGCTTGTGCCAAACCCAGCTGGCTGGCTGGCTCTGGTGAGGAGCTCATCTGAAGCGGCAAGGAGGTGTGAAAAGAATTGTCCAGGACTGGGAGAGGGGGGAGGGAGGGAGGGGCAGGTGGTTTCTTTTGTCTGGGTGAATAAACCAGGCTTGTTCATGGAATATTAATTAATAATAAATGAACACGCCTGAATTATTCAGGCTCTGAGGCTCATAAAAGCAAATTTGCCCTCCAGGTATAGCTCAAGGCTCCCTTTATTCTTTTCATTGTTTTTTTTAAAAAAAATGGGAGGAGGATTTGCTTAAGGCTGAAGGTTTTGCTGGATCATTAGAGGCCAAATATTCATTGACGTTGATCAGTTGACATGCCAGAAAAAAAAAAAAAAGGTGGACTTCCTCTACTGTACAGCAGGGGGAGTACAGTTCTGGATTTTTTTTTAAAAAAAAAACATTTCTTTTTATATTATATTACATTTGTCTTCTGCCTGCCCAATAACCCATATTAAACTGGACCGTTTAGATTCAAATTGTGATAGCTTCCAAGATGAGATATGGAATGCAATGTGATGGACATTGCAGCAAGGAGCATGGAAGGAAAAGCTGGGAATGGGAAGAAATAGATGCCGAGTCAATCCAGTAGGAGACAGAGGGAACACGGGGTCCTTAACTACCGAAGGGAAGCTGTGACACTGGATATTCCATGACATCATCAAGAAAATGACAAACTGTATCAAGGAGAGAAGCAACCTAGAACTAAGAAGAAATTTCCTGACAGTTAGAACAATTAATCAGTGGAACAACTTGCCTCCAGAAGTTGTGAATGCTCCAACACTGGACGTTTTTAAGAAGAGGTTGGACAACCATTTGTCTGAAGTGGTGTAGGGTTTCCTGCCTAAGCAGGGGGTTGGACTAGAAGACCTCCAAGGTTCCTTCCAACTCTGTTATTCTATTCTATTCTATAATGAAATATAGCACAGGCTAGTGCATGATAGAGTGTAAGTGAAGATATTTGAGAAGATGCTGTGATTTATTTTTATTTATTTGTTTATTTGTTTACTTGTTTGTTTGTACCACTTTTATTATTTTTACAAATACAAATAGTCCTCAACTTACTACCACAACTGAGCCCAAATTTTTATCTTACTAAGTGAGACATATGTTAAGTAAGTTTTGCTCCATTTTACGACTTTTCTTGCCACAGTTGTTAAGTGAATCATTGCAGTTGTTAAGTTAGTCACCTACTTGTTAAGTGAATCTGGCTTCCCCTTTGACTTTGCTTGGCAGAAGTTCGCAAAAGGGGATCACGTGATCCCGGGACATGGCAACCATCATAAATATGAGTCAGTTGCCAAGCATCTGAATTTTGGCCACGCGACCATGGGGATGCTGCAATGGTTGTAAGTGTGAAAAACAGTCATAAGTCACTTTTTTTCAGTCCATTGTAACTTTGAATGGTCACTAAATGAACTGTTGTAAGTCAAGGACTATCAAGGTGGCAGACGTGTCCAAACATACAGTACATTCCTCTCCCTATTTTCCCCATAACAACAACCCTGTGAGGTGAGGTGAGCTGAAAGAGAATGATTGGCCCAAGGTGTCTGTGTGTATGCATGCAGTGGTTTTCCCTGAATAGCAATAGCAATAGCACTTAGACTTATATACCGCTTCATAGTGCTTTACAGCCCTCTCTAAGTGGTTCACAGAGTCAGCCTATGGCCCCCAACAATCTGGGTCCTCATTTTACCCACCTCGGAAGGATGGAAGGCTGAGTCAACCTTGAGCCGGTGAGATTTGAACCGCCGAACTGCAGCTAGCAGTCAGCTGAAGCAGCCTGCAGTACTGCACTCTAACCACTGCGCCACCTCGGGAAACATTATATGGAAGTGAAATTTGGATTTGGTAGAAGCGGGATACAAAAGCTGTTGATGCTTTTGAAATTCGCTATTGGACAAGATTACTGAGAATAAGATGAATCCCCAAGAAAACAAATCAACGTTCTTATTCAACGTACAAAAACGATCAGCCTTAAATTATTTTACGTTGGGCCCGTTCTGCAAAGACTTGCCTCTCTTGAGAAGTTGATAATGTTGGGAAAGGTGGAAGAAAAAAGAAGAAGAAGAAGAAGATAGTCACCAGCGAGGCCTTAGTTACAACAGTAGTGGTGCACCTTTGGAAGTCCTGGAGGACCTCACTGAAGATAGAATGTTCTGAAGAATAGAATAGAATAGAGTAGAGTAGAGTAGAGTAGAGTAGAGTAGAGTAGAGTAGAGTAGAGTAGAATAGAATAGAATAGAATAGAATAGAATAGAATAGAATAGAATAGAATAGAATA
>QLTV01000633.1:188789-201081 GCA_003457575.1 Thermophis baileyi | reverse complement strand
CAAGAATACTAAGGTACAACACTTAATATTTGTCATAGAATATAAATAAACAATCAGGAAACAATCAATATTAATTATAAATCGTAAGGATACAGCAACAAGTTACAGTCATACAGTCATAATATCTAAGCGGTTACTAAGATTTAACTTGATGACACCTAGTTAATCCAAATGATGTGATTGATGCAAATTACACACTGTGTCATTTATATGACGACATGGTAATGTACCATAGTTAAAACTGGCGGTGGGCCTGTTCCAGGAACTGAGCCCAGCCAATGAGGAAGCTAACCAATGAACTGCTAGCCAATCAGAATCTACTGGTGGGGGGAAAAACCCAGGAAAAAATGGGAAACAAGCTTCTGTTCCCTTGAGCTGAAGGCTCCAAGCTTGGACTAGGGAGGAAGAATTAAAATGTGCTCCACAAGTATTATTATATATGAATGCTATAAGATATAGCTGGGACTGTATGGTCAAAGCCCATCCATCTTTTAGGATTTGAAGATCTAGAATGTGTATCAAGGTTTCTTCAGTGGTTATCAAGCGAGAATTTATAAAAAGAAAATCATGAAAACCTATAGCTTGACATCATATATTTATGTTCAAAATATATCATATGTAAAATCAAAAGAAGTTTTCACGTACAACACTTTAATTTCTTCTGCAAGATGGAACAATTTTGCATTTTATAGAGGCCCTTTATTTTATTCAGTAAGAGGTTAAAAAATAATATAGGAGTGAAATGCGTCTCCATATTATTCTCTTACAAAGATAAAATGTCTCAGAATAGCCTCTGATAGGAGATTCTTCCTGGACATATGAGGAAGTTTTTAACTTGGTTGGTAAGGATTTATTAGACTGAAGTCAGTGCACTTAATAGTAAGGGAAACTTATTTAGTCAGGAAAACTAAATAAAAGCAATGACTTAAGAAATATTTGGAGTTGACCTAAACTCTTAATTCTGTTTCTAAAACATGTGCATCATTATGGGCTGAGGTGGCGCAGTGGTTAGAGTGCAGTACTGCAGGCTGCTTCAGCTGACTGCTAGCTGCAGTTCGGCGGTTCAAATCTCACCGGCTCAAGGTTGACTCAGCCTTCCATCCTTCTGAGGTGGGTAAAATGAGGACCCAGATTGTTGGGGGCAATATGCTGACTCTGTGAACCACTTAGAGAGGGCTGTAAAGCACTATGAAGCGGTATATAAGTCTAAGTGCTTACTGCTATTGCTATCACATTAGCCCAAGCAAGTTCATTGAGATAATATAGTTTCTTCTAGAAAGTCAACTTAGTAAAGACAAAAGTTAAGATCCAGTAAAAATCAAGAGCCACATGATATTACCATTACCATTGCTTTTATTCTGGCTTAATTGGTAAATATTCTCAGCTGAGGACATTTTATAAACCAAATTGTGCTTCCTTTATTCTTGTTTCCCTTCTGTTGTGCACATTTTTGAGTTGGCTTATCTGGAGTTGAAATGCATTCACCAGAACGGCAGCATTCTCCTGATACGAAACGTCTTCAAGGAAAAAACAAAGAAAGTCTAGTTGCTTCATGAAAAAGCACTATAACATGAAAAAGAATTATAATATGCTAGGGAATTTTGTGCTTGTAGGAATGAAGCCTTTGGAAATGATTGGCTGAGTTGATGTTCTACTCATGGAATGATAGTCAACACATCTTGGTCAAATTAGAAAATGTTGATCAACTGGACGATCTTTGATTATCATGGGTGAGCTGGTCAGATTATGGGAAAAGAACCTTGTGAAATCCGGTATCTGCAAACTATGTGTCTTGATCAAAAACTCTTGGACTATGTGTTGCAGTGTAGCTCTCCACTCCTTTGTGGTTTTGATTCAGTGCTTTGCTTCCTAGAGATGCTTCAATCGATGCTTTTGTCTAATCAAGATGCTCTTTAGAAACCATTTTAATCAACATCTGCCAGGGATGTGATAATTTGGATTCCTGAAAAGGCAAGAAGTGGACCGGCCCACTCCACTAGTGAAAGAGAAAGGAAAAGACTAAGATCTTTCTTGTCTTTATGGTAAGTTGTCCTCTTCTCCAATTCTGCACCTGCAATGTTAAAGGAAAGGATATATCTAAGTTTAACTCCAGCCCTGTGACAGAATCATTTCTTGGCAGAGTAAAAGAATCAGCTTAGTGTTCCCACCTGCTGAGGCAAATCTGAACTAAGCATCATAAGGTTCAGGGCTCTAAACCAGTGTTTCTCTAACTTTGGCAACTATAAGATATATGGACTCCGACTCCCAGAATTTTCCAGCCAGCCATGGGGAGGGGAGAGGGAAGAGAAGAGAGAGGGGAGAGGGAAGAGAGGAGAGGGAGAGAGGACAAAGAAAGAGGTGTGAGGAAAGGATAGTGGAGAGAGGAGAGAAGAGAGGGGAGAGAGAGGAGAAAGAAGAGAGAGGGGAGAGAGGAGAGAGGAGAGAGGAGAAAGAGAGAGGAGTAAGGAGAGGATAGTGGATAGAGGGGAGACGAGAGAAGAGAGGGGAGAGGAGAGAGGAGAAAGAAGAGCGAGGAGAGGAGAAAGGAGAAGAGAGGGGAGAGAGAAGAAAGAAGAGAGCGGAGAGAGGGGAGGGGAGAGGGAAGATAAGATAAGATAAAAGAGAGGGGGGAGAGGAGAGGAGAAAGAGGAGTGAGGAAAGGATAGTGGAGAGAGGAGAGAGGAGAAAGAAGAGAGAAGGGAGAGAGGGGAGGGGAGAGGGAAGAGGAGAGAGGGGGAGAGGAGAGAGAAGAAAGAGAGGAGTGAGGAAAGGATAGTGGATAGAGGAGAAAGAGGAGAAAGGAGAAAAGAGAGAGGAGAGAGGAGAAAGAAGAGAGAAGGGAGAGAGGGGAGGGGAGAGGGAAGAGAAGAGAAGAGAGAAGAGAGGGGGAGAAGAGAAAGAGAGGAGTGAGGAAAGGATAGTGGATAGAGGAGAGAGGAGAAAGAGGAGAGAAGAGAGAGGAGAAAGAAGAGAGAAGAGAGAGGAGGAGAGGAGAGAGGAGAGAACAGAAAAGAGAGAAGAGGTGACATCGAAGGTGGGAAGATAATTTTTCCCAATAAAGCCGGCTCGAGCTGAGATGCAGCTTTAATGCTTTCTTGCTAGATTTAATGCCAACACTTGTTTTTCTCTGCTTGGCTCAGTTTGAAACAGACCTGGGCATTTTGCAGCCCACAGGCCACATCTGGCCCTTTGACTGCCCCTGTCCGGCCTGCTGCAGTCCAAGTTTCTCATGTGGTCCCTTGGAAAAATTAACTGCCCACCCCTGGTCTAAAAAACAGGCCCATATGTTTCTGCTGAAGTTAGTTTAAACAGTGAAAAGCCAGTTTGTAAAGAATTCCTATTAGCCAGCCTGCATTGCTTCATCGACAACCCTCCACCCCCGCAACAATCCCTGTAGCAGTCTGTGAAGTTATAAAATATCATGTGCACACGAGCTAACCTCAATTTGGACTCACAAATCCTAGATGCACTAAAGAGCTAGGGTAGGTTCAAGAACCATCCCTTGGAAATGGGCAGCCTGTAATTTAAAGGAAAACCATGGCTGTGGAAAAATCTTTGGGACATGTGCTTGCTTGAAACCTGTCTGGAAGCTCATAGAAAGTGATATCAAACATCTGGAAGCATGTGATCCACCTTTTCTGTTCAGGAGCCCATGCCATGTGCTCCTGTCCACCATTAAACCTTCTTTCCAAGCAACTTCCAGGAATCCAGTGTCTTTTTCCCCACTTGGAGCTGAACCCAGAAGGATATTCCTTACAACAATTAGGAGGTTTATAAAATGAATTTATTTATTTTTCTTCCTGATTTTCGCCCCACTTTCTTGTTCTGGTGAAGGCAGCTAGTAATATTTAAAGTTCAAAGTTCAAAGCCTTTATTGTCATTGTACATCATGTATACAACGAAATTGGTTACCAACCTAACGCATCCCAAAACTGAATTCCCCCCAAAAACGTAGATTAAAACGAATATTAATGTAGGCCAGGGGTGTCAAACTCAAGGCCCGTGGGCCGAACCCCACGGGGTGCTTAGATCTGGCCCACGGGGCTGCCCTGGAAACAGTGAAAGACCGCCCCGCGATGCCTCTGCCAGCAAAAATGGCGCTCGCGAGGTCCACGCACAATGCTCGGGCCACCACAGGCACCCGCAACATGTGTGACATCGAGCTGGCCATGTCCCCTGGCCGTGCTCCCCACCCCCGAGGTCAAACACAACCCTGATGTGGCCCTCAATGAAATCGAGTTTGACACCCCTGATGTAGGCACTAAAATCATCTAAAAAAAAAAAAAAAGCATGAAGAAAAAGTTGGGTCTTCAAATTTTTTTTCTAAATGCCAAAGGCAAATCTTTGGGAGCACCTTTAGCAGTTTGGAAGGTATTTTCACATGTACCACAATGCAGGCGGTCCTCAACTTACAACAGTTCGCTTAGTGACCATTCAAAGTGACAATGCATTGAAAAAAGTGACTTATGACCATTTTTCGCCATGTACGACCCTTGCGGCATCCCCAAGCTCACATGATCAAAATTAGGACGCTTGGCAACTGACTCATATTTATGACGGTTGCAATGTCCCATGATCACGTGATCCCCTTTTCCAAACTTCTGACAAGCAAAGTCAATGGGGAAGCCAGATTCACTTAACAACCCTGTTACTAATTTAACAATGACAGTGAACTCACTTAGCAATTGTGGCAAGAAAGGTCATAAAATGGGGCAAAACTCACTTAACAATTGCCTCGCTTAGCAACATAAATTTTGGGGTCAATTGTGGTCGTAAGTCGAGGACTACCTCAGGATAATTTTTTTTCTTTTTTCTAAAACAGAGAATTTGAATTCTGTCATAACCAAAAAGATGGCTGGACTAGGATGTAGAACCATGATACTCCTTTATGTATCTATGTATGTATGTATGTACTTTTTTATGTCTTTAATTTGTGTCCTGCCTCTGTTATTCGTACAAATAACTCAAGGCACCAAACATATCCAACACACCTTCCTCCTCCTATTTTCCCCACAACAACCACCCTGTGAGGTGGGTTGGGCTGAGAGAGAGAGGGACTGGCCCAAAATCATCCAACTGGATTTTGTGACTAAGGTGGGACTTTAACTCACAGCCTTCTGCTTGCTAGCCTGGTGCCTTATGCAATTCCATTGTAAATTTGAATTCAGCAGGAGCCCTTGTGGGAGTATGAACCCCTGAGCATATGCAGAGTGGCAAAAAATAGCAAATAATTAAATAGCAGGTGGCTACTGAAAATTAAAATGCTGTAATAATCTTGGAAGCACAGTATAGCTTGGCCTGGCTGTCAATGAATACCAACAGGAGCTAGTGACTTGCAACCTTTTGTTTAGCAGCTGTTCAAAGTTTAAATGGCACTGAAAAATGTGACTGACGACTGGTCCTTGCACTTATGGCCAGCGTAGCATCTCCACGGTCACATGATCAAAATTTGAGCACTTGGCAACTGGCACTGCTTCCAATAAGCAAAATCAGTGGGATAAACTGGATTTGCTTAACTACCGTGTGGTTCACTTAACAATTGCAGAATTTTGTTTAACAAAAAAAGGGGGCAAAAAAGGTTATAAAATCAGGCATGAGTCAATTATGAAACTCCCCTTTGCTTAGCAACAGAAATTCTGATCCCAATTGGGATAATAAGTCGACTACTTGTGTAGATTCCATTCTAAAACTGATGTTTAAATAGTGAAATCAGATTCTTGCAAAAACAGAGTGATATGAGAGACGGAGTTCTGCAGAATGATGAGATTGTAAAAAAAAAAAAAAAAAAAAAATAAAAAAAAAAAAAAAATTAAAAAAAAAAAAAAAAAAAAAAAAAAAAAAAAAAAAAAAAAAGGAAAAGGAGTTTTAGGCTGCACCCACAGAAATATAATTTCCAAGACTGGAGATACGATCATTCCATTCTGTTTTATGTTGACAATTCCCATTTTCAGCACAACATCCAGTACCGGGCTCCACATTTAAGAACAATTCAGAGAAATTGGAGGTGTTTGGAGAAAGACAAGAAGATCCATCAAGAGAGGGATCCAAAATTAAAGATTTGGGGATATTTACCCTTGAGGAAGGAGACTGGAGGAGTAGTGAGAAACAGGTGATTCTCAAGTTACAACAGTTCAAGTTAGTGACCGTTCGAAGTTACAACAGCACTGAAAAAAGTTATGATCAAGTTATGACCATTTTTCACACTTACAACTGTTGCGGCATCCTCATGGTCATGTGATCAAAATTTGAACACTTGGCAACTGCATGTATTTATGACGGTTGCAGTGACCCGGAGTCACGTGATCCCCTTTTGCGACCTTCTGACAAGCAAAGTCAATGGGGAAGCCAGATTCACTTAACAACCGTGTGACTTACTTAACAACTGCAGTGATTCACTTAACAACGATGGCAAGAAAGGTTGTAAAATGGGGCAAAATTCACTTAACGATTGTCTTACTTAGCAACAGAAATTTTGGGCTCAATCGTTATCGTAAGTTGAGGACTGTATAGTTGAATGGATGCCACAGAGGCAAACTTCGTGATCTATTCTTTACCTTCACAAATGACATGGAATTATTCGAAGGCCAGGTTCCAACTGACTTTGAGAATGCAAAATCTCCCTTCGAATAAGAGCAGACAGTGGAAAGTAATGGAAGTATTGCTGAGCGGGTCTGAGAGACTGGACAGCCACTGGGCATGCTCCAATTTCCAAACAAAACGGGGGATGGACTAGATAGCGGTCACCAACTGGTGGTCCGTGGACCACTGGTGGTCCCCGAGAAAATTTTGGTGGTCCGCAGAAAAATTATTTGCATTTTTTAATATTGCACTAAATACTATTTATCTTTTTTAAAAAAAATCATATTAGTGGTCCGTGGGATTTAAAATTATGAATTTAGTGGTCCCTGAGGTCCGAAAGGTTGATGACCCCTGGACTAGATGACCTCCAGATCTTGAATTATGATTTTACCAGCTACAACCACTTGGAACACATTTGTGAATGTTGAGTTGCAAAGATCTCCTTCTTTGTCCCCCAGAAACTGATACAAAAATCTGTTCTGTATCATTGTGTGGCAAGTCTGAAGTATTCCCAGGTGAGTGGCTGGGGGGGGCGGCGGCGTGGAAGCCGAGATTTGCAGATAACAAAAGCTCCTTCAGCATCACCCCCGTGGCTACCATTCTTCGCTATATAAAAAGAAGCAATGAAGTTCTTGCTTCTGATTCAATGAAGGAGAGTCTCTGTTTCTCCTCAAGCCACTCTTGCATTGCTTGGGCAGAGCTGAGTAGCTAAACAGCAAAGACTTTGCTAAGTAGGCATTATTGTAGTGTTAGAGACTTCCCCCCACCACCCCCCAGTCACCGGTGGGGGGACAACTTGTCAGGTTTTTCTTGGACTGCAGCATTTCAGTGTGCGGAAAAATGTGGCTGCGGGGATGAAATTTACCTAAGCTGCATTAATAGAGAGATACAATCTAGGACTAGGGAGGTACTAATACCACTCTATAAAGCCTTAGTTAGACCACACCTAGAGTACTGCATCCAGTTTTGGTCACCACACTACAAAAAAGACGTTGAGACTCTAGAGAAAGTGCAGAGGAGAGCAACCAGGATGATTAGGGGTCTGGAAACTATAACATACAAAGAGCGGTTGCAAGAACTGGGCATGGCCAGTCTAGCGAAGAGAAGGACCAGGGGAGACATGATAGCNTTGTCTGGAATGGTGTAGGGACTCCTGCTGGAGTGGGGGGGGCGGGTTTGGACTAGATGACCTACAAGGTCCCTTCCAACTCTATTAATCTAATCTAAACCTCTAAGGAAGATAAAAAGCGTGGACATTGAAAGTCAGCAAGGAAAATATCACTCACTAGCGAAGAGTCGTGGGGGTGGGGTGGATTATAATCCCTCCCTCATTTAGTTTAGTTTAGTTTATTTAGTTTGTCAAGCATGTATGAGAAAGCAAGTATAAGTATGAACATAACATATGAACATATAAGTATATACATATACATAAGTATGAATGCATAAGAAATGAGTACGAATAAATGGGAACAGTAGGACAGGGACGGTAGGCATGCTGGTGCGCTTATGCACGCCCCCTTACAGACCTCTTAGGAATGGGGCGAGGTCCATGGTAGACAGTTTAAGGTTAAAATTTTGGGGGTTTGAGGATGTAACAACAGAGTCAGGTAGTGCATTCCAGGCATTGACCACTCTGTTGCTGAAGTCGTATTTTCTGCAATCGAGTTTGGAGCAGTTTACTTTGAGTTTGTATCTATTGTTTGCCCGTGTATTATTGCGGTTGAAACTGAAGTAGTCATTGACAGGTAGGACGTTGTAGCAGACGATTTTGTGTACTATGCTTAGGTCAGACCGTAGGCGGCGTAGTTCTAGGTTGTCCAGGCCCAGAATTTCAAGTCTGGTGGCATAAAGTATTCTATTTGCAGACCTTTGTCACCTGAACCGGGTTTGTAGTTCCAAAAAAGTCCAATTACTTGGCTCCATGCTCCTATGAAAGGACTTTGGCAGCAGGAAAAGCCCAAGCAAATCAGTCTTTCAATTCAGGAAATTTTACCTAAAGCACGGTATCCCAACCTTGGCAACTTCGAGATGCATGGACTTCAACTCCAGAATTCCGCAGCTGGCTGGGAATTCTGAGCGCTGAAGTCCAAGCATCTTAAAGTTGCCAAGGTTGGGAAACCTTGATTTGGTGTCCTCCCCTAACCAAACATTGGAGCAATAATGAAAGCAAGCTTGATTTATTTAAAACCACCTCCTCGGATTTCAGGTTCTCAAACTAAACAGCTCCACAGCCCTGGCACATAGCAATAGCACTTAGACTTATATACCGCTTCACAGTGCTTTACAGCCCTCTCTAAGCGGTTTACAGAGTCAGCATATTGCCCCCAACAATTTGGGTCCATAGCTTGAATTATGCTGAATGGCAATTCCCGATAGTGTTTTTTGAGTATTCTGTTAGACTGATAGCTGAGAAATGTGCCATATCATTGATGGAAAGGCAAAACACTCAAAGTGCTTCAAAACATTTTATGGGATGTATAAATTGACAATGCCGTGTTGGGATAGGTTGGTAGCAGATTTGCAGAAGTTGCAGGTATTTTTACTAGACTTTAATCATGGCCACCTGTCTACTGACCAGCTTCATAGCCACTTTCTTCTCTCTTTTGTACCCCCCTGAGTAACATGCAACTCATTAATTTCATGAAGTTTATCCAGCGCTCCCTGCTTTCCCATCCTTCTTGAATACGGAAGAGTAAATCTATGAGGGACGTGGTATGTTTTGTTATCTTTCGCTAATTAGATACGTCTCAGCAGGTAGCATCCCATTTCTCAGCTTGGAAGTTAACGGAGATGGGCTTGCTCAGTTCTTGGAGAGGTATCCACCACAAAATCCCAGAAATGAGAAACTAGAACAATAGCTAGGAAGAACAAAATGGTCAACCATCTTCATATATCTGTCCAGGAATATACATGGACATATCCTTGAAATGACACAGAACCTGAACTAAGTTCAGAGGAGACCTTATCTTCCATACTTCTAATCCTAGAAGAAATCAGTGAATTTTTTAAAAAAATTGTTGTCATGACATGGGCGTGTCCTTCATGTCTTCAAGAACTGAACTAAGTTCAAAGGAGACTTATCTTTCACATTTTAAGCCTAAAAGAAATCAGCGGGTACTCTTCCTTAATAATTGTCATTACATGAAGAAGTCTATTTGAGTTGAGTTTGATAGGATGCAGCCTTCAGGAGTTGAGCTGAGTTGAGAGGAGATTTCAAATACTGTAATTCTCTACTTCTGCTCTCTTTTCCACAGCTCCATCACCCTTTTCCTCTTTCTTATTATGTTTGCTTCTAGATTTTCTGGAGCCCTCTCTGCCCTACATTCTAGCCGATGCCCTTTCCCAATTCTCGGTGAGCTTTGACCCTCACCCAAATGAAGAACATCTCTTTCCTACCCAAGATCTGTCAAAGACCAGGCTGTCATGAGGACAATAACATTGCAGGATGTACACAGAAGATCCAGCTTATTTTGGAGTAGCTAGTTAGGCATTTAAGCCCAATGTAACCCTCTAATGGGGTCTTAGATTGCAAAACTAATTGCCCTGTAAAAGTAACAGTCTATTGGATTTTTTTTTAATGAACCAGCTTACAATTTCTGTGTTTCCTCATCCTATTATCATTAGTCCCACTCCTAACCCTTTCCTGGCTTCTGATATATATATTTTTTAATATGGCTCAACGATATAATAGTTTATTGCCCCATCATTATCCGTGATTGCCAATAGAAAATGTGTGGGGAGTTAAGGCTGGAAACATTGGCTCTCTCATTACTGCAAATGAACAGGTAAATTATAAAAGTTATTGATTGGCCAGGTTTTACTCCCCATTGTCCTAGCTCAGTAGTTCATATCAGAATGTGGCATACACACATTTCTTCTGCATTGACTATGGGGTGTCAGTTGAGAAGAGAAGGGTCAAATACAGGTAGTCCTCGACGTACAACAGTTCGTTTAGTGATTGTTTGAAGTTATAACAGCACTGAAAAAAAATGACTCATGACTGTTTTTCACATTGATGACCGCTACAGCCTCCCCATGGTCAGATCAAAATTCAGACGCTTGGCAACTGACTCATATTTATGACGGTTGCAGTGTCCTGGGGGTCGCGTGATCCCCTTTTGCGACCTTCTGACAAGCAAAGTCAATGGGGGAAGCCAGATTCACTTAACAACCGTGTTACTAACTTAATAACTGCAATGTTTCACTTAACAACTGTGGCAAGAAAGGTCGCAAAATGAGGCAAAACTCACTTAGCAACAGAGTTTTTGGGCTCAGTGGTGGTCGTAAGTAGAGGACAAGAGTTATTCACAGGAGCAGGGCTTCAATTACATAATTGAAGTGGCCCCAATTTTTACTTCTTGGCCTCTCTTCCCAGATACCATGGTGGTAGGACTTTTTAAAATGGGATGTATTAGCAAAAAGATAAAAGAAAAAGGACTGTTTTCTTAGGGCTTACAAAAACTGAAAGTATTATATATAAAAAAATCCTAGCCATTTTATTTGCAACAGAAAAGCCATAACAATTATCTCTTTGAGTAGCACTGATGATGTCACCTAGTTGGGTAATGAAATACCTGCAAGAAAACAGCAAAACTCAGAGAGCACCAAGGACCCCTCAATCATCTCTTTTTGAATATACAACAAAATAGCAATACACACATGTGCACGCACACACACACACACACCACACAAAAATTGTATACAAAAATGTATATGTGTGTATATATGCACACACATATACATGCACATATACATATACCAGAGGTGGGATTCAGCAGGTTCTGACCAGTTCTGGAGAACCGGTAGAGGAAATTTTGAGTAGTTCAGAGAACCGGCAAATACCACCTCTGGCTGGCCCCGCCCCCATCTATTCTCTGCCTCCCGAGTCCCAGCTGATCGGGAGGGAATGGGGATTTTGCAGTATCCTGTAAAGCTATTGAAGGCTTGACTTTTATTTTAATTCATATTATTGTAGTTTTTATTTTATTTTGTCGTTATTTTTTCCTGTGGCTGGCACAAAAGGGATCTTTTGCACAGATGCACCCCAGATTGTTTGTATTTCCTTGTTTATAATTTAATTGAGACGGCCTCCCACTCAACATATGACTCCGAGGGGTTGCCCAGTGAAAAAATCACCAGAAAGGATTAAATATAATAAAAACATATTGCAGAAACTGAGCAACCAGAAACAAGGACAAACCAGGATTGGGAGACAGTCCTGGTTTTCAGAGCTGCTTGAAAGGCAGGCCAAGATGGGGAGACCTGGATCTCGGGGGATGCTATTCCGCTGGGCAGGGGCTACGACGGAGAAGCCTCAGCTCCTGGATTCCGCCAGGTGACACCATGAGACTCACGGCAGGTCAACTTTGTCATATCTTACAGGATGGGCAGAAGTAATCAGAGACAAGCAGCACTGCAAATAACTAGGCTCTACGCCAGTGCTTGCCAGCCTTAGCAGCTCCGAGACGGGTGGACTTCAACTCCCAGAATTCCCCAGCCAGCAAAGAGGGAGTTGAAGTCCAGTCATTAAGACAGGTGGACTTCAGCTCCCAGAATTCCCCAGCCAGCAAAGAGGGAGTTGAAGTCCACTCAATAAGACAGCTGGACTTCAGCGCCCAGAATTCCCCAGCCAGCAAAGAGGGAGTTGAAGTCCACTCAATAAGACAGGTGGACTTCAGCTCCCAGAATTCCCCAGCCAGCAAAGAGAGAGCGG
>QLTV01000633.1:161248-172523 GCA_003457575.1 Thermophis baileyi | reverse complement strand
TATAGATCTATTTCAAGCTATTTAGCTCTCATCAGCTAGCCATACCCCTTATAGGATTCAAACATGGGCAGCTTGCCTTGTTAGGCAAATGCTTTAACTTCTGAGCCACAGCATCTCCTCCATATCAGCTTGTTCCACTTTTTGTGTGTTTTTTTTTTTTTTCTTTTCTGTTGAATCACCTGGTATACCCAAATATGGGAGGGAGCATACTGCTTCCTTTTGCCTTTCGGCCCCACTCTAGGAGCCATGCAGGCAGTCGCTTACATACTGCTTCCTTTTTGCCTTTCGGCCCCTCCAGGGGCCATCCAGACAGTTAATTACAAACGACAGTCCGTTTCTATATGTTATATTTTTACATAAATAAAGGGAGACTAGTATAGATCTATTTCAAGCTATTTAGCTCTCATCAGCCAGCCACACCCTTACATATATATATATCTATATATCTATATATAATCAAATTTCTATACCGCATGATTTCACCTAAGGTTTACAAATAAAAACTGTGAAAAGTGACATACAGATAGATCTCAACTTACAACCATGGAAACTGGAAACTAATAGAAACTAATGGATGGAAACTAATTCCAAATATGGGAGGGAGCATACTGCTTCCTTTTGCCTTTCGGCCCCACTCTAGGAGCCATGCAGGCAGTCGCTTTCACGACAAACCATTTTTTCCTATATGTAACATCTTTTACTAATAAAGAAATAAAGGGAGACTAGTATAGATCTATTTCAAGCTATTTAGCTCTCCTAACAGTGAGAACAATAAACTAGGCTTACCACCAGAAGTTGTGGGTGCTCCAACACTGGAGGTTTTTAAGAAGAGATTGAATTCTGATTCAGCGTTTGTAATGCTTAGAAGGATTGATGCTAGTAAATGTTAGGGTAGAATCCCAAAAACTATTTCACTATTTTTTGTCCTGTACTCCCTTTCCTTTAAAGGAGAAAAACAACAGAGAAAAGAAATTAGGGAGATGTAGAATAAGGAAAGAAACACATGTGTCTCAAATTATTTTTCTTCTCTGGCATTTTCCAGGGCCTTAATACAATTAGGAGGAAGTTTCAGGTGATTTTTATTAATTAATTTGTTCCAAGATCTCATTAATTTCAATGTCCATTTTACATGTTCAATCTCTTGAATCATGGAAGGGTGATGGATATCATGAGATATTGTCTTCCATGGGTTGTCATTTTGTGAAATAGGTAACTCTTGTGTGGATATCAAAATGGCAATGAGTTGGTGAATCTACAGCAGTCTTTCTCAACCTTCCCCCCCCCTTTGGAGGAACCCCTGAAATAATCTCTCAATTTTTGTCCCCTGCTTCCTTTCATTTCAAGACCACACTTGGAATACTACATCCAGTTTTGGTCACCACAATGTAAAACAGATGTTGAGACTCTAGAAAGAGTGCAGAGAAGAGCAACAAAGATGATTAGGGGACTGGAGGCTGAAGCATACAAAGAACAGTTGCTGGAATTGGATCTGTCTAGTTTAATGAAAAGAAGGACTAGGGGTGACATAATAGCAATGTTCCAATATTTGAGGGGCTGCCACAAAGAAGAAGGGGACAGCCTATTCTCCAAAGCACCTGAAGGCAGGACAAGAAGCAATGGATGGAAACTAATCAAGGAGAGAAGCAACCTACAACCAAGGAGAAATTTCCTGATTAGAACAATTAATAATGGGAACAACTTGCCTCCCGAAGTTGTGGATGCTCCAACACTGGAGATTTTTTAAGAAGAGATAGGGCAACCAGTTTTCTGAAATGGTATAGGGCTTCCTATCTGAGCAGGGGGTTGGACTAGAAGACCTCAAAGGTTCCTTCCAACTCTGTTATTCTGTTATCTTCTCTTATTGTGTTTCATAGGTAAGAAGGAAAATAGCCTGTGGTGCATAGGATCCATTTATCTGCTAATTTGTCGGCTTACAGCTTCAAGGACTGAACCTGCCTGTTGCACGGTTTCGTTTCGGCTCGGAGAAGTAATAAATAAATATCATTTAATTAGTGCCACTAGCGGAGTGCTGTGCAAAGGCCCTGTGATTTGATCCGAAATGCTGGAGATTGGGTGTTTTGGCTGAGCACCAAAATCGCCATGCCTTTCCACATGGACGTTGTCATAAAAATGTTCTGTTAAAATAGTTATTCCTCCGTAGTGCTGACAATCCATTTGTTTCTGTGACTGTGTGCAGCCAGATGACATTGTTTCAGTAGACTTCAATTTATTTGGAATGCAAAGGTCTCACGGCAGGATTGGAAGCGTAACTAGAGAGTATTAAAAGAAAGCCATTTCTGACGGGAAATGCGAGCTGTGATTATGCAAAATGAGGCTCAGAAGGGATGCTCTAGGCTGCGGTGCGCAAAATTTCCCTTCCACTCTCTTGGCCTGCCATGCAAAAGTGAATTATTACTTTTTGATCATCTGCAAAGGTAGTAGAAGAGATATTGGAAACCACTGCACCATGGGGGTTAGCCCAGCCAATGGGTAGCCAAGGTTATTCATAAATCTAGGGCCAAAAGAGCCCTGTTCCGTGAGAACACCAGTGAAAAACGTATGACACATTTGCATGCACGGGTCACATAAATCTCTTCTATTTGCATCATTTGATGGAAAGCAAGGGAAAATGGCTTGGGCTATCAGGCTATCAGAGAGACAAGGATAGGGCACTTGGATGGAAAAGTGCTTGAAAACACTGTCATTGTTAAGTAGCCAAGCACATATTTTCCACGCAATGTCTGAATCTATATCTCTGTTTTTTCAGGAAAGCCACCAAGGTTGGTGAAGACCTCGGCATCTGGATCAGCCTTGGATAAGCTCGTGTTTTCCTACGCAACCTTGTTTTGCAATGCTTATTTTAATTCTGCTCATATTATTGGGAAATAATCAGATTCCACTGAGTGATGGACAGCTTTCAAGGTTGACAGTTTCTCCACAAGGGAATTGTATATGGATGGGTCTAATAATTTTGGAAAATAGTACACAAAAATATTCCACAAAACCCCAATTCACATGCACAGAATACACTCTCAAAGATCAACTAATCGACAATAACCAACAAAACCAAATAAAATAGAGAAGAAAACAATGAATAATCCATGTCTATGACGTTATATCAAATATTTAAACACTGCATAAACATTCCTAAGCAGTAATACAATAATAAAATAACAAGATTCTTTTGTAGTAAAAGTCATGAATTTGTGCCAAGGGGGAATATGTTGTAGTTATTTTTATTCATTTTGATAGGGGGAAAAGGTTGACTTTTTAGTAATTGATAAATTATACGTGCATCTCTTGGATCCAATCCTTAATAGGCAGAAGAATGTTACTTTTAATTCTCTTGGCATTTCCCCACACATGATATAACAAATGTTCCTCAAAACAGTTAAATTTCACACTTTTGGAATGTAATTCAATATAACATAGTTAACATTCTGATATTTCCCCATAAATCTACTTAAACATATTAAAATGTTAGTTTAAAAATGCCAATAATTCAAAAGAGAAAATCATGTGAGTAAATGACCTCTCATAATATCTGATGTCCATCCAATAAATCTTTAGAATCTTTTGATACAGTAATTTCCCTCTTAAATCTAATGAGACTGATTTGACATTCTTTAAATATATATGTAAATTTAAGATTGGTTTTAATCAAGAGACAAAGTGGATACCCTCCTAATTTCAATGATAGGATGAGAAAATTGAGAATTCAAATGCTTAAAGTACTTAAACAGGATATATGCAACTAAAGCATGTCAGTTTAAATATATTTATTTTATTATAACCGGAGCAGGTAAAACAGATATGATGGAAAAACAGTTCCATTTTTCATGAACATCTTTCAAATATTTCCCTCGGTAGCATTTTTACTGCATCTTGCAGGAATCTGAGCCAGATAAAATGCCAAATATAACTCAATTATAATAATTATTAATTAGATTATATTATTAATTTATAATAATTAATAATAGTATTGATTAGATTAGATTAGATTATTAGATTATCAATTATGATCAATTATTATTAGAGCGCCAGTGTGGAGTGCAGTGACTGACATGGTTAGAAGGCTGGGTTGACAATTTGCAAGCCAGCGTTTGAGCCACACATGCTGCTGTGTGATGGGGTGAGCTCCTGTCATTCGCTCCAGCTTCTGCTCACCTAGCAGTTTGAAAGCATCCAATACGAATAGATGAATAGGTACCACTTCAATGGGATCATTGATGAGGATATGAAGGAAGCCTCTAATTGGGCATCCCCCGGTCAATGGTGATGTCACTGGCTAATCCTTTCACCATGGAAGCTCTTTGGTACTTCCGACACAGAAGTATAGCATATAGTATAGAGAACCAGTTTGATCTAGTAATTAAGGCACCAGGCTAGAAATCGCGAGACCGTGAGTTCTAGTCTGCCTTAAGCATGAAAGCCAGCTGGGAGACTCTGCGCCAGTCACTTTCTCTCTTGCTCTAATCCCGTGATGGCGAACCTATGGCACGCATGCAACAAGTGGCACGCAGAGCCATATCGGTGGGCATGTGAGCTCAGGTCCGGCACACATGCGCACGCCGGCCATCTGATTTTCGGGCCTTCTGGGCCCACTGGGAGTCGGGAAACAGGCTGTTTCCAGCCTCTGGAGGGGGTGGGGAAGTCCCGGTTTTTGGTTTAACAAGCAACAGCTACTGTGTGTGCTCCTTTAGAGGTCCTCCGGAGGCCAGAAATGGCCCATTTCCCAACTTGAAACGGGCCATTTCTGGCCTCTGGAGGGCCTCCGGGGGGGGGGAGGCCGTTTTCTCCCTCCCCAGGCTCCTAGAAAGGCTCTGAAGCCTGGGGAGAGCGAAAAATGGGCGTGCCATCGCGTGCTGGGAGCGGGGTGGTGGTCACGTGCACATGTGCGGGGGGGGCATGGAATTATGGGTGTGGGCACGTGCACGCATGACCCCCCGCGCTCCCCCCCTTTTGGCACGTGAACCAAAAAAGGTTCGCCATCACTGCTCTAATCCATCCTACAGGACTGTTGTTGTGGGGAAAATAGGAAGATGAAGGAATGTTATGTATGTTCACCATCTTGAGTTATTTGTAAAAATCATAAGGGTGAGACACAAATACATAGCAATAGCACTTAGCCCTATATCCCGTTTCATAGTGCCTTACAGCCCTCTCTAAGCAGTTTGCAGAGCCAGCCTATTGCCCCCAACAATCTGGGTCCTCATTTTACTGACCTTGGAAGGATGGAAGGCTGAGACAACCTTGAGCCTAGTGAGAATCAAACTGCTGGCAGTCATCAGAATTAGCCTGCAATACTGCATTGTAACCACTGCGCCACCACGGCTCTTAAATATAAATAAATACAAATGATCACACACAGCTGCAACACCCACTTGAATGCTTGTGAATCAAGTTGTGAGTGAATGAGTGAGATGGGTGGGAAGTGTTTTTGTTTGACTGTAGCTATTTTTCACAAGAGCAGGCAGCAATTCCAACTTTACTCCCTCATGCAACATGTCACATAAGCATCATCTGGTCTTGTGGGCATAGAAGAACAAGCCTTCCATTGCCGGATGTGCAGAATTAACTTTTAAGTCTCATTATATTTACTGTAAAGTAGAAATTATGTAGGGGAGAGAGAGAGAGAGAGAGAAAAGAGGGAAATATACCAATCTGTTAAGCAAAAAATGCAACCTGTCACTTTCAATTAACTTGCTAAAAGGTTGTTAATGAATAAATATTGACTTTTGGAGGAAATGCTGCTTAATCGGATTCAGAACCATGTGTATGATTTGACAAATGATCAATAAGAAGTGAATGCATTCACGCTAACATGAAGGGAACTGCCTTGGAAATAGGCTCCTGGTTAAATGATGCATTGTATGGCAAAGGAAGCAGAAGTTACATTTATTCTTCTATATTTAGAAGATGTTATCATAGAAGGGTGGATAAACTCCAAGCTATCAAACACAAGATCCAGAATTTCCACCAAATGAAATCCAAAGCTTGGAATTGAAATTTAGCCTTCAAATTCTAAAGCAATGCCTCTGGCTATCTTCAGAATATTTGAGCAGAACTTGTGTAAAGCAGCATGACCTCTTGACCAATGAGGATTGGAAGGGTGAAACCAGCAAATGGAACTTTTTCTCAGGTGACTCAACTAAGTAAGCCAAGCCTTATGCAAACCTTATGTCAAGATGGAACCACTTTGCTTCTTTCAAACCTTAACTGCTGACTATCGGCTGCCTGCAATTTGGCAGTTCAAATCCCACCAGGCTCAAGGTTGACTCAGCCTGCCATCCTTCCGAGGTGGGTAAAATGAGGACCCAGATTGTTGGGGGCAATATGCTGACTCTGTTAAACCGCTTAGAGAGGGCTATAAAGCACTATAAAGCGGTATATAAGTCTAAGTGCTATTGCTATTGCTAATGCTATTCAACTTGCCAATGAACTGGGGGGAGGGAAGGGTGAAATAGAATGCTGAGAATTTGTGCATGGACCGTGAGAGCCTGGCAACCATCAAGGTCACCACCGCAGGTGCTTGAGAAAGAGATGGACTGTTCTCATAACAAAAGGACATCTCATAATTGGACAATGTGATCACCCAGAGGTGGGGAGAAAGGGAAGCTATTGTTTAACTAAGCAAGCATTTGCACGGGAAAACCAGAGCTGGTTTTGATTCTTCAGTTCCAAAATAGTGTATCCAATAAAGTTTTACTTTTGGGAATTTAAAGCTCCTGACAACATTTCCTTATTTTGGGTTCACTAGTCAGACAGTTGACAACTAACTTCTCTTTGAAATGATCAACTAGTGGTGCTTTGCGCCACCAACAAGCTATGATGCAAATGTGTCACTGCAAGTCAAACGAGACTTTTCCAACCTGTCTTTTAAAAAAAAAAAAGGCAGCATTATGGTTGATTGCACAGTCAGTCAGGTGTTTAGACTAGTTTTGGCATTTTTACCCTTCCATTGAGTCCTTCCCACATGCTGTTTTATAATAGCAAAGATATCATTGCAGGATATAAGTTGCTCCAGGTAAAGATGGTGATTTTGTCAGTGCTGGGGTGTTCAAGTGGTGCTCCAGAAGTTTTGAGATTGTACCCCATGGCGCCTGTTCCTATTGGTACTCTCTTTGCTTTCTTCTTCTTTTGGTTTCTTTTGTCACTTCTATTCGCAGGTCTTGATATTTTGTGATTTTCTCAAGTCCTTTCTCTTCTCTTCTGCTGCCACCAAGTACTGCAAAATCCACTTTAAACTTTTTTTGTCTTTCTTATTAACAAATTGTTAAGTCTGGGGTGTTATGGGGCAAGTGCTTGTGTGTTTAAATTCTAGAGTCCTAGAACATTTTAGTTTCCTCATTTTCCATTATTTTGTCTATTTTGTGGTTCCACCAGCTCTTCCTTGCAGATAAATGATTTATTGCAGGTTCTCCAATGCACTTATAACTACATAATTATATAACTCTTTTATTATATTAAATATAGATAATAGTTAATATATTTTAAAATATTATTATTGGTACCGGTTACTTGTTAAAATTATTATACTCCTTTGTAGTCAAAACCTTGCTTCAAACTTTCTTTGGAAACCACACATTTAGAAGACCACAGACCCAAGAGGGTTTTCTCCTTAGTGTTTCCATTATGAATACAGACTTGCATTTTTCATATTACATCTCAGAAGATGGATTATTCATTGATAAATATGTGTTCAAGGTATGCAATGCTGAGATATTCAACTGTGACCAGAATAACAATTGGAAGGGACCTGGGAGGTCTGCTACTCCAACCCCTTGCTCAAGCAGGAGACCCTACACTGTTTCAGATAAGTGGCTGTCCAGTTTCTTCTTAAAAACCTCCAGTGATGGAGCACCCTTACTTCTTCTTCTTTTTCTCCTTGTGCCATATCCGTCATCGGACGTTGGCGATCATGTTGGCGATGCTATTTTTATCAACAGCCGCATGAAAAAGTGCTGTTGAATTTTGTCCAAACTCAGTCCCTTAGATTTTGAAGCCATGAGGTTCTTCTTCTGCCTGGACCTCGTTTGCCTTCAATCTTTCCTTGGAGGATTAAGTGAAGGATGCCGTATTTTTCCGGGTGTTGCATCACATGTCCAAAATATTCTAACTTTCGCTTTTTTTATGGTTTTGATGATTTCCCTTGGCTTTCCCAGGCGGCTTATCACCTCCTCATTTCTGATTTTGTTAACCCAGCTTATACGTAACAGCCGTCTGTAAATCCACGTTTCAAATGCTTCTAGTCTCTTCAAGTGGCTTTCTGTCAGAGACCAACTCTCTACTCCGTAGAGCAGGATAGAAAAGATTTAGCATCTGACAAGCCTGATTTTCAATCTTAGGCTTATGTCGTGACATAAGAAGAATGCTGTTTGAGCTTTCTCTATCCTTGTCTTTACTTCAGTGGTCATGTCCCAGCTTTCATGTTAGAACCGAGATACATGATCCTTTCACCTTTTTGATGGAGCACCCACAACTTCTGAAATTCCTTCAACCTTCTTAGTAAGAAGAAGAAGAAAAGAAGAAGTCTTTTTCAACCTTCAAAGGTTGAAGAAGACCAGTTTCTTCAACCTTTTAGTAAATTCTTGGTTGGCTTTGGGAATGAGCAGAGCTCTCAATTCTCCCTGCACCTGGTTGCCACTGTTGGATAAAATTTTCCCCAGACCATATTGTCTCATATTGTAAAACATCCATGTATAGAGTTAGAGGCAGTCCTCAGTTTATCACCAATTACTTAGCAACTGTTCAAAGGTACAATGGATCCCCCAAAAGGTCTTACAATCCAGTTTGAAGTACTAACATTCATTCTCCCCTCCGTGGTCACATGACCACATTTTGGGTGCCCAGCAACTGGCCTGCAGTGCCCCACAGTCACATGACTGTGATTTAGAGTGTTTACTTCTCATTTTCATCCTTAGCAAACAATAGGTTTTCTTAATAACTGTGGCATTCGCTTAATGACCGCTGCAAAATCAGTCATAAAATTAAGTCTGGTTGTTGGTGACTTGCTTTATGATCATCATGATTTACAATCGTAATTGCAGGGCTCAGTTACAGTCATAAGAGCCGTGGTGGTGCAGTGGTTAGAATGCAGCACTGCAGGCTAAGTCTGCTGACTGCCGGCAGTTCGGCAGTTCGATCCTCACTGACTGAAGGTTGACTCAGCCTTCCATCCTTCCAAGGTTGGTAGAATGAGGACTCAGATTGTTGGGGGCAATAGGCTGACTCTGTTAACTGCTTAGAAAGGGCTGTAAAGCATTGTGAAGTAGTATATAAGTGCTAATGCTATTGCTAAATCAAGGATTAACTGTGTGAATATTAACTGAATATTCATTGAATACCTGTTAACTAACAAATGACATGATAGCAGTGTTCCAATATCTATGGGGCTGCCATAAAGAAGACGGGATCAACCTATCACCAAAGCACCAGAAGGCAAGACAAGCAAAAATGGATGGATACTAACCAAGGAGAGAAGCAACCTAGAACTAAGGAGAAATTTCCTGACACTGAGAACGATCTATCAGTGGAACAGCTTACCTCCAGAAGTTGTGGGTGCTCCATCACTGGAGGCTTTTAAGAAGAGATTGGACAGCCACTTGTCTGGAATGGTATAGGGTCTCCTGCCTGAGCAGGGGGTTGGACTAGAAGACCTCCAAGGTCCCTTCCAACTCTGTTATTCTGTATTCTGTATGTAATCCCTTAATTGTGCTAGATTACAGCCAGCACCTTCTTTAAGACCCATAGAGGTATGGCACTCTATTTTGTTTTTAAGTTTATTAAGGTAAAATATAAAACAAAGCTGATATTAACATTATTCAGAGTGTAACAGCTACATCCAAGTCAATAGAGCAAATTTTGCACACATCCCTCAACCAATTCCTGTTTCAGTTTGCTATTATGTACACACACATATATACATGTATCTAATTTGAAAGAATAGGTATAAATATGAAACATTTTGAAAAAAAGGAGATATTTTTTTCAAAATATTTCTTAAGCTTTTCAATTCTTCAGCTCAAAAACAACTGCTGGATGAGTGTTTTCTGAGTGTGGTGGCCATAGAGGAATTGATCACGATGTTACCAGAGAAAGTAAGGTCAGAATTCACAGATTTTTTTCCCCATATATCTCAGCTTTATCTTAAATAAAGAAAATAGATGGGTTAACCTTAGGCTTTCTTTTAACATTTTTTAAACTTTTGCTTTCAAAAGTGAAGAACCACACTGCTATTATTCTACAAGCATCCACCATGTGTTCCAGGGTTACTCAAGAAGAGACTTAAGACCACAAAGCTAACACATTTCACGGAGAGGTGTTATGCAAAGACATTCACTTTATAAATGCAATTATTATTACATGTCATGCGTTGCAGAATCTTCCTTTCCTCTAGAAAGAAAGCTGAGGATTCCAATACCCCTCTTTCCTCTTTTGGAAACAGGAAAAGAATAAGGTAATTTTGAAAAAGAAGGACTTTATCTGATCTAAGTCAGGAACTGCTGCTTTCCATTTCCATGCAGGTAGACTGAAAGTCAAGTTTAGATTTCTCTTCTTTGAATTTTGGAGGCCACTTTTAAATATTTCCACTAATTTAACTAAAATTCCTTTTCTTTTCTCTCTTCACTCTCTCTTTCTTACTATATGTAGTAGCAGCATGTGATCTTGTCTTGATTTTAAGGAGATCTGGTAACATTTAGGTAGGAGATTCCAGAAAATCTTAACAGCCCTGAGAAGTTTAAAAATAGTGTATATTCCAAACGAAGGAATGACCAACTAATTCCATTCTGTTATGACTCAGATAAAAATGCATAAATCTTTGATTGGGTGATGGTGGCAAACAACTAGATTTTTTTGACTTAGTCAAGCTTTGATTGGGTGATGGTGGCAGCCAGGGGTGGGTTCCAAATTTTTTTACTACCACTCTGTGGGCGTGGCTTAATTTTGTGGGAGTGGCTTGATGGCCATGTGACTGGGTGGGAGTGGCTTGACGGCCATGTGACTGGGTGGGAGTGGCTTGATGGCCATGTGACTGGGTGGGAGTGGCTTGGCGATCGTGTGACCGGGTGGGAGTGGCCAACTTATAAAATGTGGTGAAAAAGTGACTTATGATCATTTTTCACACTTAACGACCGGGTGGGAGTGGCCACTTGTAAAATGTGGTGAAAAAGTGACTTATGACCATTTTTCACACTTAACGATCGTCGGTCGTTAAGTGTGAAAAATGGTCATAAGTCACTTTTTCCACTGCCATTGTAACTTTGAACAGGTT
>QLTV01000633.1:50757-64827 GCA_003457575.1 Thermophis baileyi | reverse complement strand
GAGAAGGAGCTGAGAGGAGGAAGGAGGGGAAGACTGAGGAAGGATATGCTTATATTCTGCAGCTTCCTCTTCTTTAAAGGGAGTTTCTTCATGCCCAGGAACCTTCCACGCATCTCTTCCACCCCAGATTGCCACCTAACGTGGTCCATTCTCTTCTCCTCCCCAGTCCTCCTCCTCCTCCTCCTCCCTCAAAGAAAAAGACAGTTGCCTTTTGAAAAAGCACCTTTGAGACAACTATGACCTGGATGACTGAAAATCTCTTTCTGCCTCCTCTTTGGAGAAATTCGGAAAAACCTGAATTTGGAAAAGCCACATATGTCTGTTCTATTAAACATAACACTGTGGAGTTATGACTTGCTAGAATTTCTGGGGGGCAAATATAGATCAATATGCTTTTCTTGCTGTTTTAAGGTAATTTTCTTCTGGACTCAGCACAATGGCGGAAAAAAATCCATCCGTCTTCCTGCCCTTTTATTTACACTCTGTGCCAATTTGCTGTATCGATTTCTCTCTCTGATCTCTTCCTTGAAAACCCACCCCATCTATAGTGGTGATCAAAGATTCCATTGAAATTATAAATGCTTCTAAGTTACCAAACCAACTAAAAAAACAACAACCCAGTACTGGGTATGTACAGTACATTCCTCCTCTCCCCCACTTCTATCACACCTATACACATTCGTTTATTCATTTTTAGAACATCTCTTAGCAGATCTCAGAGTGTTCTCTAGAAAAATGACTTTAACAGGATATTACTGGCCTCTCGTAATATTTCTGTGCTGCAACAACATTACAGTTGGCGTTAAACTTTATTACCAGTTCGGTGATAAAATTAGTTTAATATTGGTTGCTTTTATAATGTACTTTTACTATTGCAACACAGAACAATATGACAGCAAAGTAAAATAATATAAGATGTCAAGACCTGAAGGCAGGACAAGAAAGTTACAGGAAGAGACAATGGAAAATAATTCTTTTCTCCGTTTGCTTCCCTGGAGCACACCAACAGGAATGCCACCACTTATTAATTTTATTAATTCTAACGTCGCTAGATGATAGCAAATAAAGAGGGCAGCAGCTCATTAACTTGGCAAACCTAGGACCATTGTACACAATGATCAAATAATATAACTGAGTAATAAAAATGAGACAATCATAAAACGAGCTAATAAAATAAGCAATCTAACATAGATTTAGTTTGAATTATATCAGTATTGGGGAAGAAAAAAACCAACAGTACATTATTGACATTCTCTATCAAAATCCTGAGCAAACAGACACATTTATATGTTGCTATATAGGCAAGAAAAAACAAATGCACAGATATAGAATAGGCCCTATCTGACTCAATAGTATCAACTGTGAGAGGGATCTCGGTGTCCTAGTGCAGGGGTCTGGTCTCCAACCTTGGCAACTTTAAGACATGTGGACTTCAGTTCCCAGGCTGAGGAATTCTGGGAGTTGAAGTCCACGAGTCTTAAAGTTGCCAAGGTTGGAGACCCCTGTCCTAGTGGACAATCACTTAAGTATGAGCCAGCAGTGTGCTACAGCAGCCATAAAAGCTATTGCAGTCCTAGGTTGCCTCAACAGAGGGATATTTTCAAGATCATGTGAAGTGATAGTACTGCTTTATATTGCACTGGTGAGACCACACTTGGAATACTGTGTCCAATTCTTGTCACAATGATACAAAAAAAAAATGTTGAGACCCTAGAACAGTGGTTCTCAACCTTCCTAATGCCGCAACCCCCGCCCCGCCGCCACGACCCCCGCCCCGCCCTGCGCACAATGAGGTGACAAAGGGGGCGTGGCGGGCTAGCGCGTGCTTAGGCGACCCCTGTGAAAGGGTCGTTCGACCCCCAAAGGGGTCACGACCCACAGGTTGAGAACCGCTGTCCTAGAAAGAGTGCAGAGAAGAGCAACAAAGATGATAAGGGATCTGGAAGTTAAAACTAATGATGAATGATTGAAGGGTTTGGGTATGTTTAGTCTAACGAAGAGAAGTGACATGATAACAATCTTCCAGTATCTGAGGCACTGTTACAGAGAAGAGGGGTCAACCTATTCTCCAAAGCACCTGAAAACAAGACAAGAAATAACAGGCAGAAGATGATTAAAGAGAGATCAACCTAGAACTAAGGGAGAACAATTAACCAGTGGAATGGCTTAACTCTGGAAGTTGTGGATGCTCCATCACTAAAGGTTTTCAAGAAGAGACTGGACAGCCATTTGTCTGGAGTGAAATAGGGCCCTGATGCTTGAGCAGATAGAAGACCTACAAGGTCCCTTCCAGCTCTGTTATTCTAAGTTCTTGTTTAGCTTTTTTAGATAACAGATTAACATAGTTGGAAGGGACCTTGCAAGTCATCTAGTCCAACCCCCTGCCCAAGCAGGAGGCCCTACACCATTTCTGACAGATGGCAGTCCAGTCTCTTCTTGAAAGCTTCCAGTGATGAAGCTCCCACAACTTCTGAAGGCAACTTATGTTCCATTGGTTGATTGTTCTCACTGTCAGGAAATTTCTCCTTATTTCTAGGTTGAATCTCTCCTTGATCAGTTTCCATCCATTATTCCTTGTCTGGCCTTTGGGTGCTTTGGAAAATAGCTTGACCCCCTCCTCTATGTGGCAGCCCCTCAAATATTGGAAGACTGCTATCATGTCTCCCCTGGTCCTTCTCCTCTTCACTAAAGTTTCTGCTTGATGCTGAAAAGAATATACTGTTGACACCAACTGGGAAAACTTTCCAAACTCAGGGGGGACAAATCAAGATAAAGTTCCCTATTTCTTGAACTTACCCCTACTTAACTCATTTCTCCAATACATGCTGATTGAGAGTCAAGGGATACTTACTTATGGAGTTGCCCAAGAGCAAATGAGAAGGAATAAATCTGATCGGTTGAACACCCTGGTTCATGGGTGGCCAACTACTGATCTGGAGAATAAATCTGTAATCTGCACTGAATAACAGGTCCTTACGCATTTAGAGAAGACATAATTTATTATTTATGTCTTTATTAAGAAAATTTATGAGTCACTTAGCAAATTCACCATTCAAACAGCATTCGAAGTTACAAAAAGGGGACTTATGACCCAGATCTGAAGTTCCAACGGTTTCCCCTCCCAAACCCTCTGCAATCACATGACTGGTCTTCAGGTGCTCAGCCACCTGGCCTCATTTATGGCTGTTTGCAGCATCCCCTGATCATGTGACCATGTATTACAATATTTTTCCGAAAACCAGCTCATGTTTGGGGTTTTTTGCAAAACTGCGCCATATGGGTTTGCTTAACCACCACTGTGTTCGCTTAATGATCGCGATGTTCACTTTATGACCATTGCAACCGTTTAAATAAGAGCCAGCCGTGTGCAGCAGCTGCCAAAAAAGCCAACACAGTTTTAGGCTGCATTAACAGAGGGATAGAATCAAGATCATGTGAAGTGTTAATACCACTTTATAATGCCTTGGTAAGGCCACACTTGGAATCCTGCATCCAGTTTTGGTTGCCACGATGTAAAAAAGATGTTGAGACTCTAGAAAGAGTGCAGAGAAGAGCAACAAAGATGATTAGGGGACTGGAAGCTAAAAGCTATATGAAGAACGGTTGCAGGAACGGTTGCAGGAACTGGGTATGTCTAGTTTAATGAAAAGAAGGACTAGGAGAGACATGATAGCAGTGTTACAATATCTCAGGGGCTGCCACAAAGAAGAGGGAGTCAAACTATTCTCCAAAGCACCTGAGGGTAGAACAAGAAGCAATGGGTGGAAACTAATCAAGGAGAGAAGCAACTTAGAACTAAGGAGAAATTTCCTGACAGTTAGAACAATTAATCAGTGGAACAACTTGCCTCCAGAAGTTGTGAATGCTCCAACACTGGAAGTTTTTAAGAAGATGTTGGATAACCATTTATCTGAAGTAGTGTAGGGTTTCCTGCCTAAGCAGGGGGTTGGACTAGATGACCTCCAAGGTCCCTTCCAACTCTGTTATTCTATTCTATTCTATTCTATTCTATTTGCTTAACGACCACTGCAAAAAAGATCATACAATCGCATCAGTCGTGCAATGGATTCATTTTATAATTGTTGCAATTTTCCTGACAGTGGGAACAATTAATCAGTGGAACGACTTCCATCCAGAACTTGTGGGTGCTCCATCACTGGAGGTTTTTAAGAAAAGATTGGACAGCCATTCATCCAGAATGGTATCGCAGGGGTGGGATTCAAAAATTTTAGCAACCGGTTCTCTGCCAGGTTGCTGGGTGGGCGTGGCCATGGTGGGCGTCGCCTACTCGGCCTCCTGCTCCATGGCGGGGGGCATTTTTGCCCTCGCCAGGCTCTGGAGGCTTTCCTCGAGCCTCCAGGAGGATGAAAACGATCTCCCCCGGGCTCCGGAGGCCCTCTGGAGGCCGGAAACGGGCCCGTTTCCGGACTTCTGGAACTTCTGGGAGGCCCATTTTTCGCCCTCCCAGAGCCTCTGTGTGGGCCCTGCACTTACCTGGCATCCAAAATGGGCTGCATGGAGACTCCTGGGAGGGGAGGGGAGGGGTGGGAGGGGCCAGCCAGTCATTGCAACTACCGGTTTGGCAAAACAGATGTAAAATTAACATCCAGTTCGCCCGAACCGGTCCAAACTGGCTGAATCCCACCCCAGGTATAGGGTCTCCTGCCTCAGCAGGGGATAGGGCTAGAAGACATCCAAGGTCTCTTTCAGCCCTACTATTCTATTTTCTTGGAAATCTCACTTATAGACTGGAGATGCAGTCAAATGACAATGTTGCCTTCTTCTTATTATTACTACTTGATCAGTACAATTTCCTACCTTTAGACATGCTGGGAGCCAGGTATTGGATGGATTCATCCCATCCTTTTTAGTATTATGTATTTATTTATTAAACAAATTTATATGGCCACCTAATTCACACACAGATTTACATGACTTACAACACATGGCCTCTGATTTGGGTTTGCGAATAAAAACTAGGCCAGAAGGAGCAGGAGATGATGGGATCAACACCAGGGCTGCCCAGTATTAGGTAAACATAGAACATAGAATAATAAGGTTGAAAGGCTCCTTGGAGGTCTTCTAGTCCAACCCCCTGCTCAAGCAGGAGACACTATACCCAGTGGTGGGATTCAAATTTTTTTTACTACCGGTTCTGTGGGCGTGGCTTGGTGGGCGTGGTGTGGCTTGGTGGGCGTGGCAGGGGAAGGTTACTGCAAAATCTCCATTTCCTCCCGATCAGTTGGGACTCAGGAGGCAGAGAATAGATGGGGGCGGGGCCAGTCAGAGGTGGTATTTACCGGTTCTCCGAACTACTCAAAATTTCCGCTACCGGTTCTCCAGAACTGGTCAGAACCTGCTGAAACCCATCTCTGACTATACCACTCTGGACAAATGGTCTCTGATTCTTTTCTATGGTCTTCAGCTTTCCTATTCTGATACCTGTGAGTTAGAATTAAAAAGCAACACTAATATATACTAATATATAAAATCAGAAGTTATTTCTTTATATTTCTTTTTTCTTCCTTTTTTCTGCATTTTATCCTTCCTTCCTCCTTCCCTCCCCTCCTCTTCCCCTCCCCTGCCCTTCCTCTCATATTAATTATTAGTTTCTGTTAGTTTTTAATCTTTCTTGTTCAAAAATTTAATAAATTTATGGAAGGAAGGAGGGAAGGAAGGAAGGAAGGAAGGAAGGAAGGAAGGAAGGAAGGAAGGAAGGAAGGAAATAAATGAAACAGATATCTGGATTCATGGATAAGGATTCCCAAGATAGCATGGGAATTCCCCCAATACATCCCCCATATTGTTAAGCATCTCTGTTGCTCTCTTATCAATCAACTCCTTCATAATGGTTATATACATTGGGCAAAAATATTTCATTTAGGCCTGCTGCCAGTTGAAAAAAATAACCATCTGGTTCAGTTCCAATCCGGGAGAAAGGCACTGGAGACAAAATGGAGGCTGGAGGCTGATTGGAAAGAGGGTCCATTTATTTATGAAGCAGAACCACCAACCACGTGTGATTCTAGGCAGCTGACCACATGGAGTTGAGAGTGGGGGGGGTTATACCTTCTCTTGGGCTTTGCACTTGAACTTCCTGTTCCTGTGCAAGAACATGTATTCTGTTGGCTGTTGTAGGGGTCATAGCTGGCTCTGTAGGTTGTCTGAGCTAAGTTTGGTTGAAGTTTGGAGGGTGATGCAATGTCCTTAGGAGATTGCGCAATGTAGTGAGCTCTGTGTCTTAGTGGATTATCCTATTATGTCCTGAAGGGTCATGTCTTAATCCCAACACCCTGGAGCTGAAGGTCTTTTGTTTTGTAGATAGGCTGGCCCAATCTTTCTCAATGGGCACAAAATATCTGCTGGGGGGAAGGGAGCTGGGGCTCTGAGTTTCCACCTCCCTTAAGATTTTTATTTCACTTTTAGGGGAAATATTTTATCCTGCCTTTTTTAATATTTCTCAAAATATTTCATTCTTTTAGGAGAGGGGTAGGTGCTAACTTTCTACAATGCCTCTTACAGCTTGATGTCAAATTGAACTTTGATAGTTCAGTTTGTGCTGTTTTGGTAACACAAACTTGCTGTGCAAAACCAGCAAATGTTCCCCAATTGTCAAGTGTCACTACAATCTGAATTTAGAAGCCATTGGCAGCTTCTCAGAAAGGCCTATTATCACATCAGCTGTTACCAAGAGAATAGGGATAATTACTATAAATTTACTACATAAAATAAATATCTGAGAAAAAAGGTCTGTTGTGATGCTCAGGGCTCACATGTGTACATTGCTCTCAACTGTGACAGCGGCTCAAGATGCTCCTGCACGAACAGAGAAGAGCTGGCAGTTTGCATAGGTACTATGACTGCAGTGCAGTTATCCAGGTGGCCACTAGATGGCAGTATAAAATGGAAACTTCTCTGTGTCATTTTGCTCCACCTAGAGGACAAATGTGTTTCTACACAAAGAGCTGAGATGGCACAGTGGTTAGCATGCAGTACTGCGGTTCGAATCTCACCAGGCTCAAGGTTGACTCAGCCTTCCATCCTTCCGAGGTGGGTAAAATGAGGACCCAAATTGTTGGGGGCAAGAGGCTGACTCTGTGAACCGCTTAGAGAGGGTTGTAAAGCACTGCAAAGTGGTATATAAGTCTAAGTGCTATTGCTATTGCTACATGGTCTGAATTCTACTTGGTCTGAGCTTCTTCTTTTGTTGTGCATTAAACCTGAGTTCCTTTAAATTGGATATTAGGTACCGGTATGTGTTCTTTCCCATCTAGAAAGATTTTGTTTAAGAAATGAATTTTGGCTACCTATTTGGGGGGGGGGAAGTAAGTTAAATATGCTCAAAATGGGGTGATAGAGAATGAGGAGGACTAATTTTACTGTACTTATAAAAAGGTAGTTCTTGACTTACATTTGTTAAGTGTCACAGTTGTTAAGCGAATCATTGCAGTTAAGTTTGTAAGCTGGTTGTTAAGTGAATCTGGCTTCCCCATTGACTCTGCTTGTCAGAAGGTCACAAAAGGTGATCACATAACCCCGAGACACTGCAACCGTCATAAATGTGAGTTAGTTGCCAAGTGTTTTGACCATGTGACCATGGGGGTGCTGCAATGGTCACAAATGTGAAAAATAGTCATAAGTCACTTTTTTCCAGTGCTGTTGTAACTTTGAACAGTCACTAAACAAACTGTTGTAAGTCGAGGACTACTGAAGTTAAAAACATGCAAAAGGATTCAGAAAGGAAGGGATCTTCGTTAACATTTTAGCTACTGAGTAAGATTCATCCTGGTGTCACGCATTTCCTTTATGTATCCTTGATGGCTGATGGTTACTTAAGTGGAAGGTAAAATCAGTAGATTAACAGATGAGTTGGAAGGGACCTTGTGGGTCATCTAGTCCAACCCCCCGCCCAAGCAAGAGACCCTACAGAATTAGGTTAAAGATAGTTAGGTTTCTGTTGGCGAGTGCAAGTAGTCTGAAGGATTTTTGCATGGAGAACGGAGTTGGCAGGGAAGAAAGAGACGGAGAAGGTAGATGGAGAACAGTTTCATTTGGGTTAACAAATTTGGCTTTCAAGACCAACATCCCTACTTAGTTCTTCAGGATAGCACTAGCAATAGCACTTAGACTTATATACCACTTCACAGTGCTTTACAGCCCTCTCTAAGCGGTTTTACAGAGTCAGCCTATGACCCCCAACAATCTGGGTCCTCATTTTACTAACCTCGGAAGGATGGAAGGCTGAGTCAACCTTGAGCCGGTCAGGATCGAACTGCTTGCAGAGTTTGCCTGCAATACTGCATTCTAACCACTAGAGCTCCTGACAATTTGCAGCATGCCGCAGTCATGTGACTACATTTTATGGTGGTTTTGCTGAAAACTGTAATTTACTTCTGCCTTTTGGCAAAACCAGGCGCATAGCAAATCATTGCTCTTAACAACCGTAGCATTTGCTCAATGACTATAGATTCACTTAATGACCGTGGTGATTCAGCCACCAAAAAGGTTGTAAAATTGGGTCAGTCACAATGCTGACTCAATTTACAACCATGATGAGTTACAACCATGATGAGTTACAACCATGGTGAGTTACAACCATGATGAGAAGGCTCCATTATGGTTGAAACCTGAGGACTATCTGTACTAGGCTAAATAGCCCATAAAATGATTGCATACAAAATTTGCTCATTTTCAAGAGGATTTTTGACCCTCCCTCGCCACCTCAACAAACTTAATAGCAAAATCATAAACTGAATAGAAACAAAATGGAATTCGTATACCACAGGAGGTGAACTAGCTCCACACAGATTGGCTAACGGTGGTCTGCGGGAGAGTCGGCACCATCTGAGGCTTTTCCCCCAGGTCTGGGGCGGGTTAGTCCCTTGCTTCAGCACAAAATGCCCTTAGTTTCCCCCCCCCCACCAGAGTGGTCCTTATCTACTTGCGTGAAACATGCTTTCAAAATGTTAGGTTGGCAGGAGCTAAGGCAAGCGATGGGAGCTCACTCTGTCACCTGGTGCTAGGACTCAAACTGCTGAGTAGAGAGAGGCACGGTGGCTCAGTGGCTTAAAGATGCTGGCTTTATCAACAGGAGAAGGTCACATAACTGAAAACAGCTGTCATATCTCCCATCAGTATCAAGACCAAACAGATCATCTCATCATTCCTCAGAAGACTTGGTTTCTAGACTCCTCACCATGTCGGTAATCCTCCTCTGAACTGGCTCCAATTTGTCAGTGTCCCATTTGGACAGTGGTGCCCACAACTGAATATAAATGTATATTTATATAATTTATATAATAGCAATAGCACTTAGACTTATATACCGCTTCACAGTGCTTTACAGCCCTCTCTAAGTGGTTTTACAGAGTCAGCCTATTGCCCTCAACAACAATCTGGGTCTTCATTTTACCCACCTCGGAAGGATGGAAGGCTGAGTCAACCTTGAGCCTGGTGATATTCGATCTGCCAAATTGCAGGCAGCCGGCAGGCAGCCAGCAGAATTAGCTGCAGTACTGCATTCTAACCACTACGCCACCACGGCTCTTGGTGGCGGAGTGGTTAGGATGGAAGTCAACGTCTTCTAATCAAGACAGCCTATTAATATTGTGCAACAAATACAGGAATATGTCTTGATAAACAAGAAAATACTGTATTACAGGAGTGATCCTCTAACACAGGGGTCTCCAAACTTGGCAACTGTAAGACTTGTGGACGTCAACTCCCAGAATTCCTCAGCCAGCCATGCATGGCTGGCTGATCTATGGAACCCTCCCACTAAACCTTCCCCCAGATATCTGGAGAGCCCAACTCCTAGAGAATGTCCCCCTAACATTGTTGATGGGAACTTGGGAAGCTGGGAGCTGAAGTCCACAAGTCTTTGCTGGCTGAGGAAGTCCACAAGCTTTGTTGGTTGAGGAATTCTGGGAGTTGACGTCCACAAGTCTTAAAGTCGCCAAGTTTGGAGACCCCTGCCCTAATATATTATAATATAATCTAATAAATAAATAAACTTGTCTCCTTGGGAGGAACACAACTGTCCATCTGATATCCACTTCCCAATCCCAAGAATTTAATCATTGCTCACGGAGAAGGTAAAATATCTTGTCAAGAGCTGGCCGACTGCATGTACTGTTGGGATCATTTGTATATTATTAACTCTTTGCTTTTATTCATATCTGAATTACCAGTTTGAATCTGGCACTTCCTATTATAATAACATCTCTCTTGAGGTGAGTCAAGATTTTGGGATCTATGTAAAACGAATTTAACCTTGGATGGGATGCTTTCTCTAGTTATTCTCCTCTTATTATTCATTTCCAAGACATCCATTCTCTTTGTTTGGTTGCCAGTAGGACATTCAAGGGTGTTCTCCCATTAAAAATCTATATTTCTGCCAAGTCTTTGCCTAGCGTCATTCTGCCTAAAGCAGTTTATTCCGCTCACTGTTTTTAGTCCTATGTGTTGTAATGAAGGATGATACAGTAAAGTTACAAGTAGCTAGTAGAAGATCATCATTACAACTTTGAAAGAAACCCTCTGAAGGCTTTTACACTAAAATAATTAGTATTGATTTGCTCCAATAAATTAGAGCCGGTGGGGTTCAACAGCCCAGGCTTAGCGGTGTGTGTGTGTGTGTGTGTGTGTGTGTGTGTGTGTGTGTGTGTGTGTGTGTGTGTTCAAAACACTTTTAGTGTTGCCATTTGAATTAATTTAGACTGTTCCCAACTAGAAAAGAGTTTTCTGAAACAGAAAAAATTCTGGTGGGAACTCCTTGGCAATTAGAGAAAATGTTAAATTTTCAGGTTCATTCTACCTGGGGCTCTGATGGAGCTGGTTAGTAGATAAGGAGAAGATTCCCTATCCAGCTTTTGGTCAATTTCAATATTTTAATTTGAATGTGTAATGTTTCTAATGTTCTAATCATTTTATTTTGTGTTTTATGGCATTGTAAACTGCCCGGAATTGCTCGACAGTGAGATGGGCAGCATATAAATAAATTGTTCATAAATAAACAAACTAGTTTCACAAACCAGACTTATTTGTCTCCAGTACTGAAATCATTTAAAATTAATGCTGGCTTTCAAATTGTTGTCAAGATTTCAATTACCTTGTTTTCCCCAAAATAAGACATCCCCTGATAATAAGCCCAATCGGGCTTTTGAGTGCATGGCAATAAGGCCAAGCGCTTATTTCAGGGTTCAAAAAAATATAAGACAGGATCTTATTTTTGGGGAAACACAGTAGTTATTCACCTGTCTAGGTGTTCTTGTTGGCAGCTGGCTGGTGATGGTAATAGCAATAGCATTTGGACTTATATATTGCTTCACAGCAGGGGTGAAATTCAGCAGGTTCTGACAGGTTCTGGAGAACCGGTAGCGGAAATTTTGAGTAGTTCGGAGAACTGGCAAATACCACCTCTGGCTGGCCCCAGAGTGGGGTGGGAATGGAGATTTTGCAGTATCCTTCCCCCAGGAGTGGGGTGGGAATGGGGATTTTGTAGTATCCTTCCCCTGCCACGCCCACCAAGCCACGCCCACAGAACCGGTAGGGAAAATTTTCGAATTCCACCCCTGCTTCACAGTGCTTTACAGCCCTCTTTAAGTGGTTTACAGAGTCAGCATATTGCCCCCAACAATTTGGGTCCTCATTTTACCAACCTCGGGAGGATGGAAGGCTGAGTCAACCTTGAACTGGACAGGATTGAATCGAATCGAATCTTGGCTGTGGGCAGAGTTTGCCTGTAATACTGCACTTTAACCACTGCACCACCAGGGGTCACTCTGGGTGATGCTCATAGCTCCTGATTGGTGAATTTCCCTGTGTTCTTACTCCTTCTGGGAAAGCCGCCACCAAGCCGCCACCAATCCCCTTGCATTCTGCATTCTCACATGTCTTTGAAGACATATGGTTTTCATTGATAAATTTTTGCATGAGCCTCTGTTAACGTCCAGTTGATGATTTCCTGGCTGGCTGGTCCCAAAGCCAGACCAATATCTGCAAGATGGTGGATACAGCATTTTGACCCAAGTCCTGCATGTATAAAAAAGGGTGGGGTTTAGACCCCAGAGTTACCTTGAGATAAAATGGGTGGCCTGTTAAACAAACAAACAAACAAACAAACAAACAAACAAACAAACAAACAAACAAACAAACACACTGTGACATCGTGGCCATCATCTTGCAGGTTTTGATCCCAATTGCAAATCTGGTTGGGTCATTGATGGATTGGATAGAGCAGGAAATAAAAAATAAAATAAATGGCTGCCTAAATAAAAACCAGGGCTAATATAGTTGATCAGTTAAAAGTCATACAAGAGCTCAATGATGCCATAGACACATTCTTTTCCCCCATCTTCTGACCATTACTTAGTGGTCCTCTGGATATTGCCACTTAGATATGGTGGCTGTAAGGAAACATCCATTTATTCAGAAGGCAAATTAAGAGATCATAGGTTCATAAAAGGGGAGCGTTTTTTTATTCAGATGGCAAAATGGTGATAGGGAACCCTTTTATTCTCCCTAGCCCGGCAAATCTTCTTTCTTTCTGTTATAATAAAATCTCTGTTGAGGTGAGTCAATGTTTTGGGGTCTATGTCAAATGAGTTCAACGTGAATGGGTCTTTCTGTAGAAAATCCTGGGATATCTAGAGCAGAGGTGGTATTCACTTACTTTCCCAACCAGTTCGCAAATGTGAGCGTGCGCAACCTCGCTTTGGTCGTGAGCGCACCTTCCGTGCATGCACTTTGCTCATGCGTGCGGCTCAGAGGTGGGTTGCTCTCGGTTCGGACCGGAACTATAGAACCGATAGCGGGAATTTCCCCCCGCTCACCGAACTGGGAGCGATGGCCGGCTGGCCACACCCACAAACCGGGTCTCTCGGCGGCGCCATAGGTGGCGCCATTTTGTTTTTGGCTTCTGCGCACGCACAGAAGCTGGTTTTTGCTTCTGTGCATGCGCAGAAGCTGGGTTTTTGGCACTGCGCATGCGCACGCGCACAGCGCGGGAGGAAGCAAACCGGCGGTGAGGTAAGTTAGAACCCACCCCTGGTGCGGCTTGCACACATGCGCGCGGCTTCAAAACATGCCTAAATAGGACGGCATAGTGCCGGGGTGGGTGGGCGGAGGTCGCTGCTACCGGTTCGCCCGAACCGGTCTGATCCGGCTGAATACCACCTCTGATCTAGAGCAGTCTTTCTCAAGGTTGGTAGCTTGCAGGTGTGTGGACTTCAACTCCCAGAATTCCCCAACTGGTATTCACCTAGCAAGATAGCCAGGCAGAGGTGAGCATCTAAACCCGATCTTCTCTCCTTTCTGCCCTTCTGTGAAGCAGAAGGCTTCCGAGAAGCTGTTCTCAAGGCAGAATATAATCCCTACCTGCAATTAAAACCCACTGAATGTTTTTTGTTTATTTGATTTCACACCTGATCTTCTGTCAAGGCCTCAGTACATGACGTTCTCTCCTTCTATTTTTTTTTTTTTCCAAAAGCATCAACTCCAGGAAAGAATCAGAGGCCCAAACATCCTCCAGAAATTTCCATGGCTAAAGCAGGACTAGAAATGTTGTTGTTGTTGTTAGTCGTGAACTTGTGTCCAACCCATTGCGACCCCATGGACAACGTACCTCCAGGCCTTCCTGTCATCTACCATCCCCCGGAGACCATTTAATCTCATGCCTACTGCTTCAGTGACTCCATCCAAAGTATTTGAGTTTCATCTTCAGGATCTGGCCTTCTCAAGAGCAGTCAGGGTTGATCTCCTCTAGGACTGACCGGTTTGATCACCTTGCAGTCCAAGGGACTCACAGGAGTCTTCTCCAGCACCATAGTTCAAAGGCCTCAATTCTTTGGCGCTCAGACTTTCTTATGGTCCAACTTTCACAGCCATACATTGCAACTGGGAAAACCATAGCCTTGACTATACACACTTTTGTTTGGCAGGGGATGTCTCTGCTTTTTAGTATGCTGACTAACTTTGCCATAGCTTTCCTCCCCAGTAGCAATCATCTTTTAATTTCTTGTCTTCAGTCCCCATCTGCGGTTATCTTGGAGCCCAGGAAAATAAAATCTT
>QLTV01000632.1:109077-136917 GCA_003457575.1 Thermophis baileyi | reverse complement strand
GATCAAATGAAAAAATAAACATTGGATGCTGGAAAGAAAGAAAGAAGGAAAGAAGGAAAGAAAGAAAGAAAGAAAGAAAGAAAGAAAGAAAGAAAGAAAGAAAGAAAGAAAGAAAGAAAGAAAGAAAGAAAGAAAGAAAGAGAGGCAACTTGGTTGGAGATGCCCCAGTTCAAAGGAGAAAGCAATTTTGTGTTCTGTTTTGTCACAGACAAAACTTTGTTGGACATCCAATTTAACATTGGTATTCTTGAATTGTGAGATCTTAGGAAAGTATCCCCTCCTTGTGTGTTGCAAACAGCCATTTCCAGTGCGGAAAACAGGACAAAGCAGAGTGGGGAAAAATATTTTCCTTTGCTATATTTCCAGTCTGAATTAGACCATGGCAGGGTCCCTACAGGAGAGCCCTTTTAAGGATTATGTATTAATAGAAAAGCAACTAACTTACCTCTGTTCCTAAATGCTAAAGCTGTTGCACATAAAAAAACAGGAGCTCTGATCAACTATCACAGTACAGCCACAGCTGTACTGTTGTCTGTGGACGTACCCACTAAATGCAAGCACGGGATAAACTGAGCCTGGTTTGTTCTCAGTCTTTTAAGTAGCCACAAGCTACTAGCAAAAGTTGCATTTGATCACAGCAAGGACGCATCGAGAAATGTTTCCCCTTTTGCATGTGAGCATCCAAGAAGGGACAGGAAAGGAGAAAGGGAAAGAGGAAAGATAAAAAAAAAAGAAGGAAAGGGTGGAAATGAGGAGATGGGAATGAGGAGGAGGAGTGAGTGATTGAGTGAGTGACTGACTGAGTGAGTGAGGAGGGAGGGAGGGAAGTTTTAATGAGAGGGAGGGAGGGTCTGAGGAAACTCCTGCCTTAGCACTTGGCCATCAGCAGCCCTGCTGCCCTTTCGCCATCCCCTTGTCCCCTCTTCCTGACCTCTCCTGGTGGTCTCCCATCCTATCGCTGAGGATGCTTTGGTTACAAAGCTGGGTCTCCTCGCATGGAGAGGGAGTGGGCCTCCCTCTGTCCCACACACTTTGCCCTCCTGCACACACCGTGAGCAACCTGGCCAAGGAGAGCAAGCACAGCAGCAGCAGCCTCGAGGAGGTAAGCACAGCCGGGCGGCCCCTTGGGGAAGGCTAGGCTGGGCTGGGCACTTGCCCTCCACTGCCCAGGGCTTCAGGCATACTACGCCGTCTGGGGGTCCTCCGCGTAACCTGAGAGGGATGGCAAGGCTCCTCTGGTGCACAAGGGTTTGGCGCTCGCCCTGGTCTCGCCTTCCTCTGCTGGAGACAATGGTACCCCCAGCCCCACGCGACGTCGAGTTGGCCACACCCACCCTGGCCACGCCCACCCGGCTCCCCGAGGTCAACCACAAGCCTGATGCGGCCCTCAATGAAATCAAGTTTGACACCCCTGCCCTATGACCTATCCACTATTTCAAATGATTTTTTAAAAAAAATCCTAATTTCAGTTTTGAGCAATGCCAGGCTAACAGTATCAGTATCAACTCACTATAATAAAAATAATTTTCTAACAGACCAGTTTATAGTGGAATATTAATAATTTTTCAAGTTCTCTCTCCTTACCTGCTTAGTTGCAGCATCTGAGAGATTTCTTAGAGTCCAGAGACAATTCTGAACAAGACGTTGGCTCGGATCTGTAAGATGGAGTCCCAAAGCTTGCATTCCACCTAAAGACCAGTTAGGATTTACTATCGTTTATCTTTATCTCAGCTTCTCATTATGGAGAAAACAATGTGCTTATAACTGCAAGGACAGTTATTTTTATCCCTGTAGACTGGTTTCAAGTAGCTATAATGAAACTAAAGTATACCAGCTATACAATACACAGGGAATCATGTACAATTCGAAGTCTCAGATCTAATTTGATTCACAATTCCCTATGTATACATGCAATAAATCCTCAACATAAGATATGTACTTCTAACTGTAACACATTCCATGTTTGACAAAGTGCCAAGGTCATTAACGGGACCATGGTACACAGTAGTTATGATATAGAGTGATGTATTATGGGACCTAATCTATCCAGAAGCCCAAGTGTTTGGGGTAGATCAAAATTGCTAAAAATGTTAAAAACAAAAACTGCAATAGTAGCACCAAAAACCTATTATAAACATTTTAACAGCCCTTACTAACATTTCCACTTTTGCCATCAATAGTTTTTGGTTTACCTAGCTTTCAACACTTGTCAAAAATAATACCTCTGGTTATTGATGCATTCCACCCAGTTTAGAACATCTTATATAGATGTTCATTTTATTACCTGCCCCCCACCCCAAAGGAAATTTAAGTATTTTTGGCCTGAATGCAAAACAGAAGCAGTCCTTGATTCCATGAAAAATGAAGCACTTACCAGCTTCAACAATTGCTGGTTTGTTACTAGAGCAGACTGATAGCACTTTCAGCACTCTACTTGTGGTCCACAATAATTTCTCATAGGTATAAGTCCTCATTATGTTTACTAGAGCCTGGGGTCCACCACTTGCCAAAATAATTAGCTGCCAAACAAAAAAGTAATTAGTAATTAGAGTGACAATAGGCTAATCAGGATAGTTTTTAAAGATGGAATTGTAATCTCTTCAGTCTGACACTATTGTGTCATGCTGTCAGCTCATTTGTACATACAAAAGTAGAAAACCACATTTTCTCCTGGAATGTCAGAAGAGTAGTATATAAGGAGACCATCTAAGAGTTGACAATGGAGCTCCCCAGGCTTATGGTCCAGGGGGACTTCAATCTGCCATAACTGGATTTGGCCTCGGAAGCAGCCTGGGAGTTCATGGCCGCCATGGGCCTATTCCAGATCATCTCTGGCCCAATACACACTGGATATGATGTTCATGTCAGAGTAATGGCAACGTGATCTGGTGGGGGATCTGTCGTTATCCCCACTGTCATGGTCAGATCACGCCCTGGTGTCCTCAAGATTCTCTTATGCCTCCCCCCTTCCACAGGGAGGCTGGGCCCATTAGACTGGTCTGTCCCCAGTGACTGATAGACCCATATGGGTTCCAGAGAGAAGTGGGGACTTTGCTGCACGGTCCTGCCGAAGCTCTGGTTACATCCTAGAACCTAAGGGTGGCCGAGGATTTGGACAGGATGCCTGTGTGGCCTCTCTTGACCCATCGCTCCCGACACTCCCCATGGTTCACGGAAGAGCTGTGGGTTCTGAAAAGGGCAGACACACCTAGAGAAGCAGTGGAGGAAAATGGAGGATGAATCTGACTGAACATGACTTAGAGCCACAATTAAAGCCTACCTCATGGCGGAAAGAGCAGCAAAACACCATTATTTCTTTGCTCTTATTGTGTTTGCAGAAAATCACCTGATGGCTCTGTTCAAGCTCAGGTGATCACCTTAAGGGCCATGCAGAAGAATTTGTAGATCACCTGATAGACAAAGTTGCTCGGTTTCATTCCCAGAGTCCCTCGGGAGTTGGGCGGCATACAAATTTAATAAATAATAATAGTTAGAACCTATGTGTGGTGCAGGTCCATTAGAGATGCCTAGGGAAAGGTGATACCCAGTTATCTGGGAACAGTTCAAGCCTGTTAGACATGATGAAGTGGACAGGGTCCTTGATGCTGTCACAGTGCAACCACATGTCAATTAATTCCCTGTCCCTCCTGGCTGGTGACAGCTTTTAGGATGGTGACTACCAGGTGGGTTCAGGCAGTGATAAATTATTCACTGCAGGAGGGGATGTTTCCAGGACCTCTTAAGGAAGCCCTGGTTCGTCCCCTCCTCAAAAAAACATCTCTCAATCCCATCGGCTTAGACAATTTCATCCAATCTCTCAGGTGGTTGCATGGCAGCTTCAGAGGGTCCTGCATGAAATGGATTATCTGGATGACCCCTTCCAGTCAGATTTCAGGCTCTGTTATGGGACAGAAACAGCATTGGTTGCACTTCTCAATGATCTCTAGCAAGAGCAGGATGGGGGTGATACATCCGTTCTTGCTCTCCTTGACCTCTCAGTGACCTTCAATACCTTCAACCATGGTATCCTTTTGGACCAGCTGTGGGATTTGGAGCTGTGTGGCAGTCTTGCACTGGTTTGGCTCCTTGGAGTGAGAGGTCCAGTCCACAGCCGCTCCTTTGTGCTGGACTCTCTCCATTCCTTTTTAACATCTGCATGAAGGCACTGGGTGAGATCATCCGCCACCACAGGATGAGGTACCACCAATATGCTGATGATACTCTAGTTCACATCTCCATCCCCAGAGACCCAAGTGATGCTGTTGCTGCCCTCTTGTGATGTCTGGAGGCTGTGGGGGTCTGGATGGGGACAACAGGCTTCGGCTGAACCCTGGTAAGAACGAGTGGCTTTGGGTGCATGGAGCTTTGGGATCCATGACTTTAACATATTTTGTTCTGGATGGGGTTGCATTGCCCCAGACAGATCCTGTGCGCAACTTGGGGTTCTCCTGGACTTGTGACTCCTGCTCGAAGAGCAGGTGGCAGTCATGGCTAGGAGAGCCTTTGCACTTCATGTTGTGTGCCAGTTGCATCCTTTCCTGGATTGCGAGTTTCTGTGCTCAGTCACTCAAGCCCTGTTCATCTCATGCTTGGACTACTGCAATGTGCTCTACCCTTGAAGAGTATCTGGAAGCTACAGCTGGTGTAGAATGCAGCTGCAAGGACAGTTCTTGAGGCCCCTAAGGTGGCCCATGTTACATCGCTGTTCCGTGAGCTGCACTGGTTGACAGTTTTCTTCCAGGTCCAATTCAAGGTATTGGTTATCACCTTTAAAGCCCTTCATGGCATGGGTCCAGGTTATCTGAGGAAACATGTCACCCCAATGGGATTGGCCCACTCCACTTGTGCCGGCTGAAGGGGCATGGTGCAAACACTGTTGGTCAAGGAATTTAGCTGGCGGGATCCAAGAGAAGAGCCTTTTCTGCCGTGACTCCCACCCTCTGGAGCATCATTCCCCCCCCTCCCCAAGGTAAGATCTGCACTCATCTTTTTGGCCTTCTGAAAGGGCCTGAAGACCTGACTCTGCCAAATGGTCTGGGGCCTCAAAGGGGGCATGTCATTCTGGAGGTGGTTAATGGATAAGACCCCACCTCCTTCCTGTGCACATCTTGCTCCCTTCCTCTCCATCTTTGTCAATTTTAATTCAAATTTAATGTATCTATTCTTTTAATGTTTTATACTGGTGTTTTTGATTGATTGATTGTAAGCCGCCTACAATCACCTTGGCAAGATGGGCAGCATAATATGAAGTCAGATCATGGCCAAACTCCCAATATTGAGAATACCAATGACAATAACTCTTCAGACCAATGATTTTCTAATCCTACCTAGTATACTGTGTATGTATGAACCTGGGATTATCTGCATGTGAAACATGTGTTTTACTACTGACCTACCAACCCTCAAGGACTATTCCTGAGTCCAAATAATATACACAAAAGCAGAAGGTTAGCTTACTAACATTTTACATGTGTCCCACTAAGGTTAATTGCCCAACTTACTATTTGTTCACTGCATAATAACATTTCAAGCATTACCTTGGTTTCTTGATTACCATATGCAAGAATCTGAAGACAATCTGTTGTAATGGCCAGAAACTTAACATTTGTCTTGTTCAGCAAGGCAACCATTTTTTGTAGACCTCCAGCTAGACGGACAGCCATTTTGGCACCTTCCTGATGCAACAGAAGATTGTGCAGAGTAGTAATAGCATAGAAAAGTACAGAATCCACTGGAGAACTATAAAGAAAAGCTCAAATTAACAAATATCCTGTCCAAGACCAACAAATACTACATATTTTATTCTTCACATTTTAGAACCGCCCATCTCTCACACAAAGGGACTCTGGGCGGTGTACAATAAAATATTAAAAATATAAAGAAGTATATAAAATTCAAGAGACGCGAGTGATGTTAAAAGTTAGTTAAAAGGTGGGGAGAGGGTTTTCAGGGTGCTAACCAGCCCCATGGCTGTGCCCCAAGCAAGGCTGCAAAGCCATGTTTTCACCCCTTTCCAGAAGGCCAGAAGAGTGGGGGCCTGCCACACCTCTGGGGAGAGTGAGTTCCATAGGGCAGGGGCAATGACAAGGAAGGCTCTCTTCCTGGACCCTGCCAGTCAAATTATTTGGCTGACAGGGTCCGCAACATACCTTCTGGCCTGACCAGGTAGGACATAAATACATCAAATCAATTATTTACATACCCAAGCATTTTAACCAGAGCAGGAATACCTCCTGACTTGAAGATTGCCAGCAAGCCTTCACGATGATGAGACAGGTTATGTAGTGTACCTGCAGTACAACGGGCTGTTTCTACATCATCTGTATTCTGCATAGTACGCACAATGGCAGAAACCATTTGAGGAGAACGCATGATAGCATGACGAGAGGCTTCTTTTTTGGACAACTGATGGACCATAACTGATGCCTTGTTCACCACAACCTAATTAATGCATTGAAATTCAACATTTTCAAAATCCAAAACTGAGACCACTGAGATGGTATGAATACATATATTTTTATGTGATCAGGAGACTCTCAATCTTATGCCTCTTAGAGATCACAGTAAATGTAAGCTGAATTAGCATGCACATACCTGGTCCTCATCATTTAACAATTTGGTCAATTCTGGGATGGCACGAGTTGCAAGCTCTGCATCATCTTGGTAGTTTATCAAATTAACCACAGCATGTTTTAACATCTGGGAAGGTTCAGCAAGTCGTTGTACATTTGTTGGATGCACAGCATCAAACTGTGTTGATGGGATTTGCATGCCTTCATCCAATGTTTCAGGGAACATGGCAGCACGCACTCTCTGTGCTCGGGTCATAGCATATTGTCCCTCAATATCTGGAATAGGAGTAAGCACTTTTTCATCTAACTGATATACAGTTGGAGTGATTAATACAATCACAGAATTCTACTTACCAGCAACCTGTTCCTGAGTGAAAGACTGAGAGAATCCCTGTTCCCATTCGTATAAAATGTGGGTGGTATCAACTTCTTCCTCTTCTGGGGTTCCCTTGCCACTCAGAGAGGGAGCTGTTGTTGTGGCACCAGAGTGGATACCGGAATCCAGGTATGACTGTTGCTGCCAGTGACTGACAGCTGCTTTTCTATCGGACTCAATTGCCATATCCAACTCCATTAAATCAGCTGTTGGCAATAGAGTGGTTAAAAAGCTTGCTAAGATAACAGACAATATTTGGCAAAATTTTATTCGAGTTTTAATTTTGAGACACATATTGCATGCTAGATATATAAATTTTCTTTTACGATCTAGTGAAAAGGGTCTTCTGTGGCTTAACAGAAGTGTAACATATTGCCTTAAAAAACTTTTGTGATAATTTATGGAATTTCCTTTCAGGGTACAGAAGAGGGATACACTGCACTATGTTTTTTGAGGTGATGGCTAAAGGGATGAAAACAAAGCCAATGGGAACGTGGGGGACGTGGGCTAGTGGGATAGATACATTGTGCTGTGAATTGTACAGGGGAGGAGGAGGTGATCAACATCAGTCTTTGCCCTGTTTGCCCCATCCAGATATTATTTTGTTCAAAATAAGGAACACAAGAGTTCCTGATTTCAGTTCTGCTAAAGCATGGCTTATCTCAGTGATGGTTAACCTTTTTGGTGCCAAGTGCCCAAAGCGCGCACACGCACAAATGCGCGTGCACACGAACCCCCAAAATGCAATGCGAGTGCCCCCTGCGCATGCGCCCTGCCCCCACACATGCGCCCCCCGCACATGCGCCCCGGCCCCCCCTCACTCATTTTTGGCTTCCAGGTTGGTGCAGGCGGCTTTCCAGGCCCAAAATGGGGCATGGGGGGCTCGCATGGCACCCCCGCGCCCCAAAAATGCAATGCGAGCACCCACACACATGCGCACACGTCCCCCGCATGCTCCCCGCCCCCCGCACATGCGTGGCAGAGACCCAAAGAACAGCTGGTTGGCGGGAGGAGCTGTGGAGCTGGGGCGACAGCTGGCGTGCCCACAGAGAGGGCTCTGCGTGCCACCTGTGGCACATGTGCCATAGGTTCACCATCACGGGCTTATCTGAAATAATTTGGCATAACCTGTGGAACTTTATGGTATATTTCAGATCCAAGACATTTTTTCCCATTTCATGAACATAGCTATGTTTTACTCATTATTTAATGAGTTGCTTTAAAATTCCACTCAATTTTAACTTGTGGCAAATGTCTGAGCATCTCTGCAACTGTACAGAGCAGACCATAATTCTTCTGTTTGACATTAAACATTAAAACCAAGTTATGTTAAAACTAAATTTTAGATTTATTTTCTTAGATACATTTAATTTCTTACTATTTTTAAGAGTAGAAAATTAGCTACTTTCAATATTGATCACAATTTAAACTTCATATGAACTTGATTATACCAATCCATACCTTGAGTTGCCATGTTTCTTGGTGTACTCCCAGAACTGTGGTCTGCTACACTTCAGACCCTAAAGCAGAAAGACAGAAATGTAATTAAGACAACTTAGATTTAGTTTTAAAAGATTTTAAAACTAAATCTAAATCTCTTTGTGATCATAAAACCAGATAAACATTTACTAAAAAGAACAGCATCATTTATTTAGACGAAGATTTCTTAATCTTTCTGTGCCAAAGACCCCTTTAAGAATCAGGTGAAACCCATGGACGCCTTTAAGGAAAAATGTATGTAAGTGCATAACATAAAACATAGATTATTTTAAAGGAAACAACTGTATTCAAATACAGATACCAAAATATTAAAATTCAAATAATTTTAGATAGTGAGATATATTGAAGTTAACAATTAGTTTTGGAATCTACAGATCATAAATTGCTTTGTAGCTTACATTTATTATTGAATGAAACTTAAATTTTAGTCAGAGGTTAGTAAAAATAAAATTGGAATTTTTTTTCCTATCCAAGTCCCCAACCCTACTGAAATTTATGGACTTCAGGTTAAGAATCCAATTTAGAGGCTACCAGATAAATTTTACAAAGCTAGTAGCTGGGACAAAGTTAACAGCCATTTGGGGAGTTGCCTCTCTAGAGATCTCATATAGAAGCAGAGGACCTTGGCTGGCTGCTGTATTTAAAACTGTTCCTCAAGGTAAGTTTATTTTGCTTCCTTTCAAAGGAAACCAAACCCAAATACATGCTGTGTCACAGAACAGCTTATTGCTCAGAGAAATGGGATAAGGGCTGTTAAGGAATTGTGCAGAGTAACCTCTGCTTCTGAAGGCTTGCACAGTGAACCGTAATGTTGCAGTAGATATGAGTAATGATTCAGTCAATACACAGATACGTTAAAGTGTATAAAAGTAGTTTACTTAAAGGAATAGCACAGTCCAAATAACAGTCCGAATCATACACGTTCTATCAGTCACACAGATAGTTAGCTCAACACAGAGCTTACTTTTAGACACGAAGTCACTCAGCAATGAATCAGCAAAAGAGAGAGAGAGAGAGCTAACCATGTTCTCTAGCTCCCTCTTATGGCCGTTACTGCCAGTCAGAATGCACCAATGCATTTAAAGCAATATTACATATATTACATTAAACAGTGATTTGTGGCTTGTTTATATTAACCAACCCAACCGTTTGGACAGAGTCCTAACAAGGGCAACATAGGTATCAGCAGCAGGGCTAGGTTTCCTTTATAATTGACAGACCAACCAAAAGAACTCCTGGTTCAAAAAGGTTGATGCTGGAAGTGTCAGAACTGCAGTTAAAAAAACTACTTCAACAGTAAGTTTGGTGTAGTGGTTAAGTTTGGTGTAGAGGTTAAGGTGCTGGCCTACAAAGCCAGCTGGGTGACTTTAGGCCACTTTCTCTCTCAACCCAACTTGCCTCACAGGGTTGCTGTTGTGGGGAAAACAGGAGATTTAGATTTAGATTTATTATATTTGTATGCTGCCCAACTCCCAAAGGACTCTGGGCGGCTTAACAACAAACAAAAAAACATTAAAAACATCATAAAAACATTATAAAACATCCAATCAATAATAAAACATTAAAACATTAAGACATTAAAACAATTTAAAATTCATGCATATCCCATCATGGCCGGATCTCGCAGATTACAACTGCGAGATCACAGCCTCAGGCCTGCCGGAAAAGACAGGTCTTTACTGCTTTTCGGAAGGCCAATAGGGTGGGGGTGGTCCGGATCTCAGGAGGTAACTGGTTCCAGAGAGTCGGGGCAGCCACAGAGAAGGCCCTCCCCTGCGGGCCCGCCAGCAGACACTGTTTAGCTGACGGGACCTGGAGGAGACCAACTCTGTGGGATCTCACCGGTCGCTGGGAGCTATGTGGTAGAAGGCGGTCTCGAAGATAACCTGGCCCTGAGCCATGTAGGGCTTTAAAGGTAATAACCAACACCTTGAATTGTGCCCGGAGACCAATAGGAAGCCAGTGCAGCTCGCGGAGGATTGGTGTAATGTGGGTGTACCTAGGTGCACCCACGACGGCTCGCGCAGGAGGAGGAGGAAGGAGTATTATGTATGTTTGCTGCCTTGAATTATTATTAAGTAATAAAGGTAGGATAAAAATCTAATAAATATAAAAGAGCTGATTTTAACAAACTTACAGAGAGCTTGGGAAGGATTCCATGGATTAAAATCTTAAAAGGGAAAACAACTCAAGAAGCTTGGGAAAGTCTGAAAAATATGATTATAAAAGCCCAGTCCAACTCAATATCACTGAAAAAGGAAAACAAGAGATCCAAGAAGAAACCAGCATGGTTCCACAAAGATCTCTGATAAACTGAAAGACAAAAAGGACAAGTACAAAAAATGGAAAGAGGGACATATAACTAAGGCAGAATATCAGCAGATAGCCCAAATCTGCAAAGATCAAGTCAGAAAAGTAAAGGTGTGAAGTTTCTGAAAGATGCCCTAATTAATTCATGAGCCAGGAGCCAAAGTTCAAAAGAAATCCAGTCATTTATTAGGAGCAACATTCCGGAGTCAGATCTAACCTCGCGTATTTTACGGGCCCCGTGACCCTGTCTCCCCCCTCCTCCCTGGGCATGTCATAAATCACATTCTCCAATGAACCACGTTGGCGGGCTGTAAAACCCACACACCCTCCTGCTGACTCCAGTAACCTAGGATACAATCTGTAGGAAGGCATGTGTGGAATGTAGTTTCAGTTAGGGCAACCAAGCAGCTCCGTCAGTTCTCCCCCCCCCTCCTGCTTATGGCAACTTGAAAGCTTTGCAAGTTGACAAAAGATTCAGAGTGAACAAAGGCTTGCAACAAAAGTCAAAGATAATAAAAAAAGTTTCTTTTAACATATTAATAACAAGAAAACAGTCAAGGAAACGGTCCACTAAAGAGAGAAGATGGCAAGGAAGTAACAGGCAGTAGAGAGAAAGCAGAGCTGCTTAACTCATTCTTTGCATCTGTCTTCACGCAAAAAGAAACTATAGCGCAACCTACCAAAAACATAACTGTAAAAGACAGACTAGAAATAAAAATTAAACTAAGCAAGAAAATGGTTAGCGAACACCTATCTGATCTTGACTAATATAAATCACCAGGACCTGATGGATTACATCCCAGAGTTCTGAAGGAGCTGGCAGATGTTATCGCAAAACCATTGTACCATATCTTTCAAAATCCTGGAGCATCGGGGAAGTACCAGAGGATTGGAAAAGAGCTGATGTGGTTCCCATCTTCAAAAAAGGAAGACAAAAAAAGACCCAGGAAACTACAGACCAATCAGCCTAACACCAATACCGGGGAAGATACTGGAAAAGATAATAAAAAAACAGGTCTGCGAACATCTAGAAACAAATAAAGTTATAACTAGAAGCAAGCATGGGTTTGTTAAAAACAGATTATGCCAAACCAATCTTATTTCATTCTTTGACAAAGGGACTAAATTAGTAGACCAGCGAAATACTGTTGACATAGTATACTTAGACTTCAGCAAGGTATTCGACAAAGTAGACCACAACCTACTTCTTGGTAAGCTAGAAAAATGTGGGATAGACAGCATCACCACCAGATGGATTTGTAACTGGCTGTCAGACCGTACTCAACGAGTAGTCCTTAAGGGTACTACATCTACATGGAGGAAAGTAAGCAGTGGGGTACCACAATATTCCATCTTAGGCCCAGTGCTCTTCGGTCTCTATGGAGTCTCAGTCATCCAGGTCATGGTTGTCCCAAAGATGCTTTTTTTCAACAGGCAACTGGACTTTCCAGTTTTTCTTTGAAGATGTTTCGCTTCTCATCCAAACAGCTTCTTCAGCTCTGACTGGATGGTGGGGAATGGAAGGATTTATACTCCTTCAGACAGCTGGTCATTTGCATTCTATTAGACAGTTGTTGAGACCACCTGGAGGTTTATCTATGTAGTCAGGGTCACCTGAGTAGTGCAAATAGGTGTGGAGCCTTCTTGGAACTGTTGAAAGGACTGTGTTGTAGACTGGAGATGGATGTCATATCCCTCCCTCTCTATTGAGAGGGGGCTGTTCAATTTTGACATAGATGGCCTCTTTGACCCCTCTTTCAAACCAGCGGTCCTCTGTCCAAAATGTGGACTTTGCTGTCTTCAAGACACTGTTGAACTCTGATGAAAAACTAATCAAGAAGGTATATAACTTCTTACTGAATTTAAAAATGGATGAACAAATAAAAGATACAATGGGGAAAAAAAAACTTTGGCTACAACATACAACTAGAGAAATGGCAAAATTTATGGGAAAGAAACTATAGGTTAACAATGGCAACTTCTTATAAAGAAAATTTATATAAAATGTTTTATAGATGGCATTTACCACCTGCTAGGTTAGTTAAAATGTTTAAAAATATGTCTAGCAAATGTTGGAAACGTAATCAAAAAACGGGCACATTTTATCATATGTGGTGGACTTGTGTGAAAGCAAAAAAAATTTGGGCAAAAATACAGATGGATAGAAAGATAATAGGGAAACATGTAGATTTCAAACCTGAACTGTTTTTGTTAGGGATGATATCAGAAAAATTTGATAAGAAAAGTATATATTTAATATTACATGTCTTAACAGCAGTGAGGATTACCTTCACACAATATTGGAAAAATGAAGAAACACCGCAAGACGAAGAGATAATTAAGATATTAGATTGTGCAGAAATGGATAGACTTACATTGAAAATCAAACAGAAAGACGACACAGAATATTACCAAACATGGAACTTATTCTACCAATGGTTGGAAAAAAGGGGTGGAGAGTAAGAATGGAATTTGTATTGTTAAGCAATTTAAATACCCAGACAACACGATGTTTATTAAGCATTAAGAAATGTAATAGAAAATTAATAAAATTTATTTTTTAAAAAAGTGGCTTTTGTCTTCTAAATGCAAATGGACTGCTGAATCTAGTACTGATGGGTTTGTTCTATGTTGTGCCATGCATTTATGAAGTGGTTTTGTTTCCCCGATGTACAGATCTCCACATGGCTCACTGCATTGCACTGCATATACCACGTTCCTCAGTTTGTGTCTGGATGTTTTATTCTTGGGGTGTCAACGTCCGAGACAGCGCGCCGTTTAAAGTTGCCACAATGCACCGTTTCGGAGTTGCCATACATGTGCAGGGGGAGGAGGGTGCATGGGGGGCACAGATGGGTGTCAGGTGATGGGACTCACACTGGGAGAAGAGCCAGGAAGGCAAGCCAGCTGCGGTCGGTTCAGAAGCCATCCAGGCCTGAAGAGTACTTGCTGGAGCTGGCCAGGGAGCAACCGGGCTCGAAGAGTACTTGCTGGAGCCGGCCCCAAAAAGTACTTGCTGGAGCCAGCCAGGAGCAACCGGGAACAGGAGGGTGGGGCGTGCTGAGTCCGTATAGCCAGCTGGCTAGCAGAAGCCAGTAATGCTGGCTAGAAACCCTTTTACTTGTATTGTTCACCACGTGCCAAGCTGAGACTCCAGTAAAGAGACCCATTCTGCTCACAGTGTGGCCTCTTCTTTTGCTGGTTTGGTTTGGAACCGTGACATGGGGTGGACAAGCTTCTGCCTTAGTGTATTCTTGGGTTTGAAGTGTGCACGTATGTTGTGTTGGCTGAAGATCCTCCTGAGCTTTTCAGATATTCCTGCAACGTATGGAATGACGTTGCTTCGTTTATTGTTCTCTTCGTTGTCTGTTATGGAGGAGCTCCTGTAGGGTCTTTTTTGAGATTTCATGAAGGCCCACTTGGGATAGCCACATGTTCTGAGGGGTTCCTTGATATGTTTTAGTTCTTTTTCTTTCCCATCTTTGCTGGTAGGCAGGCCTTCAGCTCGGTGGTGTAGGGTTGTGATGACTCCCGTTTTGTGCTCCAGTGGGTGGTGGGAATCAAAATGTAAATATTGATCTGTGTGTTTGGGGGGGGGGTGTTTCTGTAAACTTCCATTTTAAGGCTTCTGTCTTCCTTAATGTGTACTGCACAGTCCAGGAAGGCTAGACTATTTTCCTTAACATCTTCCTGTGTGAATTTGATATATCTGTCCACAGAGTTGGTGTGTTTGGTGAATGCTTCCAATTCCTGTTTTGATCTTGACCCAAGTATCGTCCACATACCTATACCAGTCAGTGGGTGGAATTCCTGTGAAGGAGCCTAGGGCTTTGGTTTCTACATCTTCCATATAGAGATTGACCACAATGGGAGACACAGGTGAACCCAAGGCGCAGCCGTGTTTTTGTCTGTAGAAACCTTCATTGTATTTAAAACTAGCTGATAACCCGGCGTTGCCCAGGTATTTATAGACGTCGAAGCGTTTGTCTGACAGGGAGTCATTGGGAGGGGCCTTTCTTCCCCCTACTCCCATGCCCATCATCCTTGCCCTCTCCCTTCCCCCTCCCATGTGCTCCTCTTTCCCGCCCTTTCTACGATCCTAGCACTGTGCCCCAAATCCACCAGGGGGCGCCATCTGCCTCTGACAGGGAGCCATTGGGAGGGGCCTTTCTTCCCCCTACTGCCATGCCCATCATCCCTGCCCTCTCCCTTAATGGCCCAGGCCTTCCAGAGTTATGCTGAGACAGACACACACACCGAGGGGTGCTAGGTGTCTTACTGCCACAGTATTTGTTTCCAGAGGGTAAGTCATCTGTGTACCAAGTTTGGTTGAAATTGCTCGAGCCATTCCAGAGTTATGCTGGAACATACATACATACATACATCCTTTTTTATATATATGAAGAAGGGGGGGAGGAGGAGGAGGAGGAGGAAGAGGGAAGATAGAGGAAGAGGAAGAAAGAAGAAAAGAAGAAGGAGAAGGAGAAGAAGAAAGAAGATATAGAAGATAGAAGATAGGTAGTGGTCAGGCAGAGGTCCAGCATGGCACATATGTAGTCTGGGCTGAGGTTGGTTCTGTCACCTAAGGTGCTGTCTTGTACCGTGTTTCCCCGAAAAAAAGACCTTATCTTAGGCCCAAAATAAGCACTTGGGCTTATTTTAGGGGTGTCTTATTTTTTTCACGTACAGGAGGCGGCGAGCCAGCTGGCCCCGCCCTCTCCGTCCCACCGCCTGCTTGCCTACGGCCGCAATGGCCCAACTTCTCCGCGCACCCGGGCCTCCGCCTGCCCTGCTTGCTGGCCCTGCTGCTGCCAGGACACTTTTGGCTGCTGGCTGCCGAGCGGCTGCCTGTATTGCTGCTGGCCTCGCGGGGGCTCTTCGCCCTCCTGGCAGCACTGCTTTTGGCCGTCCTGCTGGGCTTCTCCTGCCTGATGCAGGGCGAGTCGACCCAGATCTATGTCCTCCGGAGTGCCCCCCTGCTGCCGGTGGAGCTGCGCCGCCCACGCCACCTTGCACAGCCAGCATGAGAGCTAGCACCCACCAGGGCCAGGGCCCGAAGAGCGCCGGGCTCAGCTCGTAGCCCGGCGCCTGCAGCACCTAGACCACCTGTAGGAAGGCGCTCAGCAGCACGAAAGCGTCGGCAGGTGAGGCAGCGTGGCTCCACCAGTGGCCGCTGCCAAAGGGGCACTGGCAGGCCGGTGGCGGGCGCTCCTGAGGTCGTAGATCTCCGTCAACTCGCCCCGCGCCAGGCAGGACCAGTCCAGCAGGACTGCCATGAGGGCGAAGAGCTCCCGCGAGGGCAGCAGCAGCACGGGCACTCGCTCGTGCCAGTTGCTGCAAGTGGCGAGCGCCTCAAAAGCAAAAAGCAGGACTTGGCTCTTTCCTGAAATGTGCTTGCAGCAGCTGCCTGAAATGTGCTTGCAGTGGCTGCTGGACACGGAGTGGGTGGCCCTGTGCCTCTGCGTCCGCCTGCTGCCAGTGCCATCCCGGCATGTTTTGGAAGGGAAATCAAAATAAATCCTGCAATCTCTCGCTGCCGCCGTGCAAACCTGAGCACAGGCAACAGCAGCTGCACCTTCTCCCTTCCAAAACATGGCGGGATATGATCTGAATAAGACTCAGCTTGACCTGCTGTTGAAACGCCGCCTGGCTCTTTCCCAAAGGGAGGGTGGCTCTTCTCTGCGTTTCGCTGCCTTTTGCAGTGCAAGGGGCAGCAGGCAAGTCCCGCTTTTCATTTTCGATGAGCTCGCCACTTGCTTGCAGCAACTGGGACCGCTGCGGGTGGCACTGGCAGCAGGCGGAGGCTTGCTTAACCCCCCGCTCTTTTCTCCTCTCCTTAAGCCCAGCCTAGCCCTCCATCCAGCAGTTAAGGAAGAGGGGCTCACCCGCCTCTCCATGAGGCCTCTCAGGAGACACAGCGTGCAAATCAAAACAAACGCGAGTCCGGGCGTCCTTTCCATTTGTTCCTCACTCCTCTCTCGCCCCCTCTCCCTCCCTGGGAACTGTGTGTGGGGAGGGGAAGGCCATCAAGGGGACACTCCTGGGGAAAGGACGAAGCGGCCCTGCTGCCAGAGCCCAGAATTTTAAGGCAGAAAAGCAAAGGAGGGGGCAATTTCAAAAGAAAAAAAAGAGCAAAACTCTTCTGTTTGTCGTCCTAAGCAGCTGCCGAGGCCAACCCTGCGGGAAGCGATCTGCTTCTCCATGCAAAACCTCATGGGCTTTGCAGAACCATAGGAGAAGGGGAGCCTGGCCTTCCTCGCCCAGCTCCAGGTGGCCTATTTTCCCCGGAGTTTATCATCCTTCCATACGAAGGAGGAACACAATGCCAGTTGGAGAAGCGGCAGAAAAGGGGGCTGCCATTTCAAGAACAGAGATGTGGGACAATGCAGGCCAGTGAGAAAGTGGGGATCGGCAATCACTGCGTGGTGGAAGGAAGGGAGAGCGAGAGAGCTATCCGATCAAACGTGTGTGTGTGGGGGGGGGGGTTTTGGATCAGATCTGTCTCACACACACAAACACACACAGAGAGGTCTGATCGTCTTTCAAAACAGCTGTATTTCTAGAGTGATAATTATAGAAGCAAAAGCTTTAGAATATTAAATTTTTCATGGGTTTCACCAACTACCATTTCCAATAAGATTCTAACGGAAAACCCTTAACAACTTGATTTACAACCCAGACGCTGAATTTTTCAGTCAGTTGAAAGTACAGGTAGTCCTCAACTTACAACAGTTCGTTTAGTGACTGAAGTTACAACAGCACTGACTTATGACAGTTTTTCACACTTATGTCCATTGTGGCATCCCCGTGATCATGTGATCAAAATTCAGATTCTTGGCCACTGACTCATTTATGACTGTTGTGGTGTCCTGGGGTCATGTGACCCCCTTTTGCAACCTTCTGACAAGCAAAGTCAACAGGGAAGCCAGATTCACTTAACAACTGTGTTACTAACTTAACTGCAGTGATTCACTTAATAACTGTGGCAAGGTCATAAAATGGGACAAAACTCACTTAACAAATGTCACGCTTAACAGAAATTTTGGGCTCAATTGTGGTTGTAAATTGAGGACTACCTGTACTCAAATTGTAAGGGCAGGTTACTTGCCTGGCACGTAAATAAACTTGCATCATCTGTATTTAGTTTTGAGGTTAAGAGTCTCTTTTGGAGGTGGATCATGACCATTCTCTATATAAAATTAAGAACAGTACGTATTTTTCAGCATCCCATAAGCAACACAATTCACAACAACCTATCAGAAATATAATGCAAAACTTTTTTCAGCTTAACAGATGTGTGTGCTACCCAAAGTAATAGACGTTATTGTAGGTTCACTTTTTTCAACACTGCAGAACTGCAGCTTCAATGAGAAGTTTAAGACATGAAACTCAATTCAGTCTTAAAACAATATGAATACATTTTTGCCAAGCATACTGCAAAAGCCTCATAGTTACAAATTCAATACTAATTAACCTGATGTCTACGCTTAGGAAAGGTAAGGATTATGTGCACAAATTGCTATGGGTGTCACAATACTCTATCAGTTCTTACTAACAAACCAACACTTAAATTCAATTTTAAATATAAGTGAGCATAGGGAAGCGAAAAAGCACACAATAGATTCATTTGGAATACAAAGTTGGTATGATGCGCATGTGTTAATTTGTGGAAGAAACTAAAATACTGTATAAACTTTCTAATCCTCCAGCATTATTTCCTGTACATAATTTTCTAGAATGCTTAAATTATTTCCAACCCCCAGAAACCCGTTTGTTGAACTCAATGTTGAAAACTGCTGCACAAATTGTCTGCAAGGTATAAAGTGGAAAACTACTGTATTTTTTGGACTACAAGACACACCTTTTTCCCCCTAAAAGAGGCTGGTTCCAAGCGGCACCGTAACCGCTGCCGCCGCCTATCTACCAGCGTGCAGAGACCGAAAACGCGACACTCGTTTTTGGCAATCCCCGTTGCCTAGAACCACCCAAAAACTGCTGGGAGATCGGCGGCAGCGGTTAGGCCGAAAACCGCCGCCGCCGCGTTTTCATGAGGGTGCGCAGCTCTGCGAATTGCATCGGGGAATCGGGGAGGAAAAAGAGCATCGCCTCCATGCATCGCGTTTCCGGGCGTCAGCGCCGGCTGGAACCGCCCGCCGCCTGAAACGTGATGCACTTCTTTGGCCTCCGCACGCCCCGTTTTTGGAATTGGGGAGGAAAGCGTTTTCGGGCAGCAGAACCACGATCCCCTCCCCAATTCCAAAAACGGGGCATGCGGAGACCTCCGTGCTTCCCAGGGCCGCTTCGGGAATCAGGCTCCAACCGAGGGAGCAAAGGCGCAGGGGCTTGCCGGGAAGCCTGGAACTGTGTTTATGAGATGGCAGCGTCCAGGAGGACTGAAGTGCTGTCTCTCTATCGGGCCGTGCTGCGAGAAAGCCAGGCTTTCAACGCCTACGGCTATAGGTAGGAAGACGGGGGCGTCTCGAGAGTGGAGCCTTCGGTGCCAAGTTCCTCTTCTGCCCCCATGAAAATCATCCCCCACCCACTCCAGTTAAATGCGTGTAGGGTGATAGGGTTTGTTTTAAATGGATAAAAAGATCTGTGCTGCTCGTTATCAAAATCCGAGTGGAAGTGAGGATCCCCGCCGCCTGGAACCGCCCGAAAATGCGAGGCAGAGGCGGTGATGGTCTGTGGCAAACCCTGCAGTCTGGAACAGCTGATTGGGGGTATTCCAGGAGGCCAATCCACCCGCCAATCAGCTGCTCCTGTTGAATCAGGCTGCAATAACGTACTGAAGATGACCAGGCTGTTTGCTGCAAGGACACTAGCCAGATGAATACCGATGGATGCTGGTAGGCAGAGGCAGAATTTTTTTCCCCTTGTTTTCCTCCCGCAAAACTAAGGTGCGTCTTATAATCCAGTGCGTTTTATACTCTGAAAAATACAGTAAGTTAATCTATATAAGCTAGCTAGAAACTGTTTTGGAACAGCATCCTGTAATAAACTTGGGGGCTTATAATTTTTTTTTTAAAACTGTACTTAACTTTCAACACTGCAAGAAAATGCTGCAGTGTCTCTTCAGAGTCCGATGGCATTAAATATAATAAATAAATCTTCCCTTAGTTAAGTTACATATGTAGCTACTTCCGACTCAAACTAGGGGATACTTAGGTAGAATATTTAGAATTAAAAGTTTATTTTCCATCAAAGATACTATTAACAGTAAAATCTTAAATGCACTAATCCAAAGGAAAATCCCATTCTGTTCAATGACACTTTTCTACAGAATTCTACTTAAATTATTTCCTATTAAGGGCCAAGGTGAAAGCCACACATGGACTTTGTAGTATCGTTGTACTTGCTAACTAACATAGTTATTTTGTATTTTGACTTATTTTTCTTTTTTAAATGATGTTAAGGGTTTACCAAACCATTGCAGACTGGAATGTAGAATGGATCAATTGATAATGTCTAACATTCCTAAACTTCAAGATAAAAAACTGTCTTTGCTCTCCAGGTCAGAATGTTTCCTGATAAGAGAGGGAGGTTAGTGTTAATTGGGATCTGGTTTGTCTATTCATGAACTCCAAACAACCTATCCTCATTAACCTGCTAAATTTTACACCCCTTTAGAGCAGAGCTCCTTTAAATGGACATACATGTAACATGTTTAACTTCATGTAATTGATTTTTTATGCAAAGGGGTGGTTACTTTTGTCCTGTCCAATCAACTTTTCTCTTGTAATTTTGATGTTTTAACTATAAGAGGGAATGTAAGATGGGTCTCGAGGTTCTCTCTTTGAATGAGAGGAAACCTTTTTTAATCAGAACATTCTGAATAAATCGTAATAAAATGATCTTCCTGTCTTGGTCTGTTTCATTGGAAAAATATGCATGCCGAGGCAGGAACCTAGAGTCATATTTGGCCCTCAAAGGTTAAACTAGTTCTATTCCAAATGCTTATGATTTCATTACTAACTTACACATTATATAAGACAAAAATATATTTTCTTAAGACCCAAAACCATCAGTTTAACAGATAGTTTACCAGAACAGAACAACAGAGTTGGAAGGGACCTTGGAGGTCTTCTACTCCAACCCCCTGCTCAGGCAGAAAACCCTACACCACTTCAGACAAATGGTTATCCAATCTCTTCTTAAAAACTTCCAGTGTTGGAGCATTTACAACTTCTGGAGGCAAGTTGTTCCACTGATTAATTGTTCTGTCAGGAAATTTCTCCTTAGTTCTAGGTTGCTTCTCTCCTTGATTAGTTTCCATCCATTGCTTTTTGAGACTCTAGATGTTGATATTCTAGAACAGTGATGGCTAACCTTTTCTGGACCGAGTGCCCAAAGCACACGCGAACCCCCAAAATGCAATGTGTGTGTGGCCCCCATGCATGCGCCCCACCCATGTGCGTGCGGCCTGGCCCGCGCATGCGCCCCCCGCACCACCACCCCCACTCATGCACGGCAGAGACCCGAAGACCAGCTGGCCGGCAGGAGACGAGTGCACATGCACGGCAGAGCTGAACTGGGGCAATGGCTCGAATGCCCAGAGAGGGCGCTGCATGCCACCTCTGGCACGCATGCCATAGGTTTGCCATCACAGCTCTAGAAAGAGTACAAAGAGCAACAAAGATGATTAGGGGACTGGAGGCTAAAATGTATAAAGAACGGTTGCTGGAATTGGGTATGTCTAGTTTAATGAAAAGAAGGACCAGGGGTGACACGATAGCAGTGTTCCAATATCTCAGGGGCTGCCACAAAGGAGTCAATCTATTCTCCAAAGCACCTGAGGGTAGGACAAGAAGCAATGGGTGGAAACTAATCAAGGAGAGAAGCAACTTAGAACTAAGGAGAAATTTTCTGACAGAACAATTAATCAGTGGAACAACTTGCCTCCAAAAGTTGTGGATGCTCCAACACTGGAAGTTTTTAAGAAGAGATTGGATAACCATTTGTCTGAAATGGTATAGGGTTTCCTGCCTGAGCAGGGGGTTGGACTAGACGACCTCCAAGGTCCCTTCCAAATCTGTTATTCTGTTATTCCATTCTTCTATCTTCGCCGTAGTTACCCGTCTAACCATTTAAAACGTCTCGGTTATACCACGATTAAGAAAGGCGGGAATTTTTGACGGCCCAAGTCGAGATAACCTCTCCTACAAAGTATGTAGATTTAATCAAAACAAAAGACAGTGCAACAGATACCTGTGTTTCTAAGTGCATCGACGCCGGAGTTAATTACAGACTAAAGTTTCTAAACAAACCCGAGACTTTGAGTTTGCAGACTAAAGCCACGAGTAGATCGCAACAGAACTCCTCTAATTTCAGCGGCTCCTACAACGACGGCCGCGCCCAATCCAACGCAGTTCAAGTCGACATTGCACATATTCAACCACGACCATGGGGGACATTACTAATTTCGGATCTTCGGCAACGAGCCCCATCCCGCTTGCATCTACCATGCCTCGTTTCGCTCAACACAACAAAAGCACAGAATACCGCCACCTAGGCTCAGCGTCTTCGCCTCTCTGACGCGGGCTATGTCTCCATCCAAAAATCCCTCCGAGACCCAGTTTCTACCTTCTGCAAGGCCGCCTCAAAGACCCCACGCAGGATGACATTAGGAACGTGGACACATTTCCGACACCAGGTCCAGTCCCGCACATACAACCCACCCCCACCCAGTCTTTAAGAGACACGCAGGGTCCGGAGTGTAAGCCCACCACCTTTTCCAGGGAAACCTTGGTTCCCGTTCCGCGACTGTTTCGATTTTTTTAAGCCTCCGAGTCTACGCCTTCACTTCGCATAATTAAGAAAAAAATCACGAGTTATTTCTCCCACCCAGTCACTTCCTGTGTGAGACAAACGTGCCCCTCCGTCTTTCTCCTGCCTCCCATCGACAGTCCGGCGCCCGAACAGGAAACTGGAACCGAACTCAAGTTTCTGTGAGAAAGAAGGAGCCTCGAAGCGGCACTAACACTGGCGTGAAGGAGAGGGCGCAGGGTCCCGCACAGGTCGTGTCTCGAGCTACGTCTGCCTTTGCTCCTCTATTTTTCTCGGTGGCTAAAACACGGGCCACGCAAGCGTTTTTCCCTTTCCCACGTGCCCGTACCGGTCCTCGCCGTTCGCCGCAACTCCTATCGCCGAACCAACAAAGAGAATACGACAGGCTTAAAATGGCGCCGTTCACAAGGAGCTTCTTATAGCCACTGCGGGAACTCGATTGTATCCTGCCGCCGCCGCCTCGCCAGACCTTAAGCACAGCATTCCAGAGGAAACCCACCCAGGACCGCGGAGGACGCGCACAAACACATGCAAAAGGGAGTAGAGAAATAGTGCACCTCCGCCTTTCCTCCCTATAGTTTGCGCGCACTCTCACGAACATAACCAGGCGGAGGAAGATAAGCCACTATCAGACTCTGCTACCGGAGTCGCGGAAAGACAAAAAAATTGGGGGATTAATACCTGGAAGAGGAAATGTATCGACGTGGAAGAACTAGCCAGGAAGCGTGGAGGGATCTCTCCCTGAGTGGAGGTGTGATGAGGCTGTGGCGGGAGGGCAGCGAGTGATCGTTGATCGCAGTAAGAGAGACATCTTTTCCAGGGAATAGCAACGAGTTTTATTTCCGCAGCTTCAAGAGGGTGCGGTGAAAGTTGTGGTAGCCGACTTTAAAGTGAGCCCTTTTTAAAGGTGCAGGGAACCTCCAGCGATCAAGTTCACTATGCAGCTGGCTGGCATTTTCATTCGAGACTTGTCATAGCGAGACTGTCAGAAGAATAATTTGGGGTTCCAACTCGAGCCGGGGTTACGCAAGAATAAATAAAAATGAGATCCAGACAGCTGTGAAGAAAGAAGAAAGCAAACAGTTTGCCTTTGGGGCAGCTGCAGAGAAATGGGGTACAGCACCAGACTTATAGGGCAGCTTGTCCGGGGTATGAAAGTGTCTATTCTAGAATGTCTGATTCTAGGGTGACACTTGAGGTGTGTGTGTGTAGGTATGTCCAGTGGTGGGATTCAAATTTTTTAACAACCGGTTCTGTGGGAGTGGCTTATTTGGGGGCGTGACTTGGTGGTCATGTGAGATAAGATAGCCAAATACTTTTAACACAATAGAGACAGATCTGGTTCACAACTCAAAGTTTTATTTCAAAGAAAAAGCGTTTGCAAAGGCGGCCTCCAAGTCTCTTCCCAAGTGGGTTGAGTACAAGGAGAGCAAAAGCACATTATACAATCCATACATTTTATACCTTCTACACAATGCACGCCACGCCTAAGAGGCCCTCCCCACACCCCTTTATTCTCCTAAGTCATTTCTTAAGTCATTCAATACTCTAAGGGGTCAGCGTGACAATTTCTTCAGAGTAATAGATATATCTCATTCACTGGTAGCTTCGTCCTGGGCGGATGTCCCTATCTAACTGAATGTGGCCTTGCCTTGGGCGTGGGTGTAAAGTTGTAACAAGTCATCCTATATTGTTTTACTAAGTACATCCTGTGGTTAGTTTGCAACAGAAAAGAGCATTAGTTTAGCAAAAGCTTATTAGTACATTAAACATTTCTATAAAAGAGTAACTCATTATTCATTTCCTTCAAAAACTAGGAAATGGATCCTCCTACTCAGAACAAGGCATTCTCCGTAGGATTGTGAAGAGACCCTGTAAGTCTATGGTGGCCAAAAATCAGAAGGCATCGAATTGCTCCTTTGCAGACGAAGAAATTTTGTGAAAAGGCTTGCAGGAGCTGTGCCTTTTGATGCAATGTGTTAGAAAAGGCTCTACCAGACTCCTGACATACTGATCTCGAACTTCTGCTTTCCTTCCTTCATTTTTTTCCTTGTTTCCCCCCCCCCCCCCCCAATCTATTGATGTTATTAGGGTCATACTACTCATACTCCTTTTTATTAACATTTGTATGAGAGGAATCAAACATGGTAAAAGCATGATAGCCAGGAATCCTAATATGGCAAATTTTACTAATTCTTTCCAATTTGAGAACCACCCACCTATGTTCAGTCCTCTCCAGGTTTGGACTGGAACATGAGCTAATTTTATCATCCGATCCGTAATTTATTTCACTACTTTACCACTCTCATCTATTTCAATACAACAGTTACTCAAATTGAATTTTCCACACACACCTCCTTCCTGGGCTAGTAAGTAATCTAATGCTAATCTATTCTGCATAATGTAAGTTCTGGACTTCACACTTTCCTTGGCTAAATGTTTTAAAGTACTTACAGTATCATTAGTGATTACTTCAAGCACCGCTTGTAATCGAATCACCCTATTCAATATATATATGGGCTCTCTGGCACCGAGAGTTCCATCCTTTGCCCACGTGGCAGGTCCATAATAATTAATTATTTTTTCCGGAGTCCATTCTTCATCTTTCCAGTGTCCAATTTTTATATCACTTGGTTGTACAGCTCTTATTGCTCTAACACCATTTGCTAAACTGTCATACACAGTCCCAACAGTTGTTTTTGTTTCATGGGAAGAAGGAAAAAGCTTGGCTTAATTATTCCCAATACGCAAGATCCATACCACCCCTTAGGTAGATATCCATAGGCATATTTTCCACATATCCAATACATACCTTCCGGAGCTACCCAGTCCAGAGTGTCGCTTTCAGGATCTTTTAAATAAGCCATTTCAGTTATTTCGCTTAATGCTTCCTCTTTCAAGGTTCCACTTCCTCCCCACCAACTGCTGCTGTTCCATACAGTTAAGCAAATCATGTTTCCTACGGCTACCCTTCTCCTTCTACTGCCCTTCTTTCTCTCATAGCACACTTTCCCTACTAAATTTGTTGTCAGGGCCCATGTCCCTTCTTTCCCTTTTGTAAATTTTAAAGTTTTATTTTTCCACATATCAACTACCATTTTATGACTCAATTCCTGAGCTTCCTAAGACCATTGTTCTCCCATATTTGTTCCCCCACACACAAAACAGTTCTTTACTGTAAGAGTCTTTGCAATTTCTTCAGCCAATTGCACAAACATGTTTACTGCTTTCTTAGGGAATTCAGGTAATTCTAATTTTTCAAACTCCTGATAGTATGACCAAAATATACTTTTGTGTATTGGTTTTATTTTTGTAGTTTCTATTTTTAATACAAGCCACCCCCACGGGTCTTTTCCTTTCCCATCTATCCCTAGTCCAAATCCTTTATATTGTATTCCTTTTTCCAATGATTGATTAGTATGTAAGCATACAGGATTGCATTTTCCCTGGTCACAATCAGTCCTGGTGCTTCCCATACTAATATTCATTTCTTGGGGCCCCATACTCCTCTCATTTGGGACCGTTGTGGTGTACCAATAATCATAAGCCTGGGTAAAAGACACTTGTCCTGTACTTAACGTTGAAGCTCTTTGAAAAAGGTATTTCCATTCTTTCATATAACTTCTTTCCCATTCCAGGTTTCCACATTCAATCCCCTGCGAGTTATCAGGCCCCCGTCCTTTGTTAATAGCTTGACATGCATCAAAACATACTCGCACGCTGGTTTCCCCCCTTGTTTCATTATGAGCTAAATAGCCTTGTCTAGTCTGGCCTAAGGAAAACATCTGAGGTGCACTTCCCCCTCCTTTATAAGCATAAACCCATATTCTTGCAGTCACTGGTCCTATTGCTTTTGGTTCGTAACATTCTACCCCTTGGCTAGTGTTGCATCTTTTATATTGAGTTTCATTATGCACACAATCTGTCAGATCCATTTGTAAACAGTCAGGAATCATAGTGTGATAAATTAATGTGTTTTCAACTTTCCCCTCTCTTTTTGTTACTCGTATACATTGCGTACTCTTGTAATGGTTGGGCTGCATCTAAGAATATAATAAAAATGACCCCCAATAAGCTCCACTTGATATGGTTCCAATACATCTTCAATAATCTTAATATCACACTCTATCTTGCACCCAACATACAAGACACAATCGATGCAATGAGAACAACAACAACATCCACAAGCATAGTTACAAAACCAACACATCCGGGAGGTTGCACAACGAAACTCATTCCGTCTTGGTCTTCTTTAGTTGAGGGAAAAGCATAGGCAACCACTCTGCTCTAAATAGAAAACATGCAAAGATTAGTCCAAATGTAAATGTTACCACTCCTATGGGTAAGATGATTGTTTCCCAGTCCATTAAGTCCTTTGAAATTTCAACCTCAGTGGATCTCCTTGGTGAGACTCCACCTTCCACTCCTTTGGGGCTGACACGGGCCCTTTTACTCGGGAGTAATGAGTCCAACCTTTTTCAGCAGTTCGGATTGCAGTTTCAGTGGTCAGCAGGACAATGAAAGGTCCTTCCCAGTTCGGAGTTAATTTCTCGTCCTTCCAAGTTTTTATCAGTATCCACTGTCCAGCTTTATAATTGTGCACAGCAAAGTCCAAGGGTGGTGTTTGTGCGAGGATGCCTTTCTGTCGTAAAAGAGAAAAACACCTGGACAGTTCTTGTACATATTTTCTAACCATGTTATCTTTTAACTCAATTCTTGGTAATCCCTCTTTCCCCATATAAGGTATTCCAAATAATAGTTCAAAAGAGGACAGCCCGATGTCCTTCCTTGGTTGAGTTCGTATTCTTAACAGAGCCAAGGGGAGGCATTTATTCCAGGGCAGGTTTGTTTCTTCCATTATTTTGATTAAAGTTTGTTTTAATTTTTGGTTGGCTCGTTCTACGACCCCAGAGGAAGAGGGGTGCCATGCTGTGTGATAGTCCCACTTGATTCCCACGGCCTCATTAATTAATTTGATTACCCTTGCCATAAAATGTGTCCCCTGGTCACTGTCTATTACTTCAGGAAGACCATATCTAGGTATTATATTTTCAAGCAAAATTCGGGCTGTTGTACTAGCATTTGCATTTACACATGGAAAAGCCTCTACCCATCGGGTTAGATGATCTACAATGACCAGCAAATATTTCATCCTTCCTGCTTTTGGTAATTCTGTATAATCAATTTGTATTCTTTGGAACGGTCGCAAAGCTAACTCTCTTCCCCCTATCGGTTGTGTTGTGGCCCGCCATCAACCCGTGCAGCTGGTTGCGGACTCCGACAGCGAAGAGGCCG
>QLTV01000631.1:71241-97084 GCA_003457575.1 Thermophis baileyi | reverse complement strand
CGGCGACCAACAGGTAAGAGCGAACTGGGAGCATTTCACCCCTGCAACAGCACTGGAAAAGTGACTTATTCTTCATACTTAACAACCATTGTAGCATCCCCAGGGTCATGTGATCAAAATTCAGATGCTTGGTAACCAACTTGTGGTTATGACGGTTGCACTGTCCCCAAGTTATGTTATCACCTTTTGCGACCTTCTTGACAAGCAAAGTCAATGGGGAAGACAGATTGACTTAACCATGTTACTAACTTAGCTGCAGTTATTCACTAAACAACTGTGGCAAGAAAGGTTGTAAAATGGGGCAAAACTCACTTAACAACTTTCATGCTTAGCAACAGAAACTTTGGGTTCAATTGTGGTCATAAGTCGAGGTCTACCTGTACTTTAATGCATTGAGATAGTGCTGATCAAGTTTGGATAGCCAGCTCACCTGAGAGAACAGTGCTTGTGTACATTGAATATGATCTAATGTGATATATTAAGCCAGCCATTGGTTTGTGCAAACTATAATCAGTGAGTCCACAACTAAATCATTGCTCATTTCGTAAGTCATGACAGGTTGGATCTGTATAATCCTGTAAACCATACATTATACTTTACAAAGTATAATGGCTAGCTAAAATAAAATACAGCCATTGATTCAAATTGTTCAATCAACACATACCTAATTAATACATATGTACTCAGAAGTAAGATGCTCTTAATTCAGGGGAAATTAACCAAATATGAGCATTTTGCATTTATACCATACTGCTGTCTAAATAAAGAGGTTACCTCAAGAAGAGTTTCAAGGAAAGATGATGGCTATGATAATGATGCTTTGAATTTATATGCTGTCTGATTCCCGGGAACTGTGGGAATCCCAAGAGTCCCTTGGGAGTTGGGCGGCATACAAATTTAATAAATAATAATAATAATAATAATAATAACTCCTGGAGGCTTAAAAATGACTTAAAACATGAAAAACAAGAAACAAAAGTGAAGAGATGGCGGAATAACAAACTGGGTGGAAACAACAGAAAACAATGTTTTCTATTAAAAGGAGACTTTTGGGTTAAAGAAGGAATGGGCAGATCATTGTAGAACTTTCAGTAACTTCAGGGAAGGAGAACTTTTAGCTCTCCAGAAATTGCTGAACTATAGATCCCAGCACCTCTAGCACGGTTGGCAATGGCTGCTGGGAGTTGTGCTTCAGAAACATCAGGAGCACCCAGGCTTTCCATCCCTGTAGTCAAGCACTGAAGTTTGAGTTTTGGCAATAAGTAAACCTATTTGTTGTTGTTGTTTTATATGGCGGGACATATACTGCTCAGTAAGGGATTGCAACATTCTACATCACCTGCATTTTTAGGATTTTTTTTAAAAGGGGCTGATTTTAGTGGGAAAATCACTCTGAGGTTGGGTTGAAGTTGAACCAATAATCTATGAAGAAAGGCCACACAAAGTTTTGAAGACCGCAACCTCCAACAGCTGGAGAATTTAAATGTTGCTCAAGTGTTCTTTGTGGAATGTGTGCATTCTGCATTAACATGGAAGCCTTTTTTCTCTCCCGATTAAAATGGATCAAATATTTTCCTTTTTTTTAAAAAAAAAAATAGTTTTTATTGAATTATTTCATCATAGTATTCATAGTACCAACTTAATTGTTTACTAATTTGGTTTATTTTGGTTCCTCTTGTCAAGCCAATCGTATAATTCATTCCAAATTTCATAGTATTCCGAATCCTCCTTCTCATTTAATTCCATTGTCATTCTATCCAGTTCAGCACAGTCGAGAATTTTTTTAATAATTATACTGTCAGTAGGTAAATCTTTTTGTTTCCAATGCTGTGCCAGGCAAATTCTTGCTGCAGTAAGTATATGTAAAATAATGTAGTAATATTTCTTCTCTGTTCTTAAATCTAGAATTCCCAGCAGAAATGTTTCTGGTTTCATATATATTTTTTGTTTAGTAATTTCTTCTAGCCATTTCTGGCCATTAAGTAATTTCTTCTAGCCATTTTTCCAATTGCATTTTGGAGCCGAGTAAATTCCAGAGCCAAGTTTGCCCTTTTTGATGACTTTCTAAAAGCTTTTTCCCCCTCACTCAAAACACTTTCACTGGAGCAGTTTCACCATCAAATTTTCCTCTCTTTCATCCCTTGAGTAACCACAGCTCCTTAGGGATCATGTGCCAGATCACAGTTCTGCATTGCTAATGGCATCTGGCCAATATTATTAAAAATAAATTAATCCTATTTAGCATAAGGAAAATTCTTCTTTAAAATATTAATATTATATCCACAGGTGCACAATTTCTGGGGAGGCACATTTTGCTTTTGTGTGGCATCCTGGGTGGGCTCAGAGTAAGAATATGCAATTTACAGTTAACTATAGTTAACATTAAATTAAGTTCAGCTGGAATTGAAATCTAATCCAGGAACAGAAATGTGTGTGTCTATATATTTGCACACCACTTGATTTCCAAAGAAAACAATTAGTATACCATAAAGGTAGTTGCTTCTAAAATGTATTAATTTCTTTTTTGCAAAAAGGTCTCTGGGCACTTTTTAAAATGAGGGGATTGATTGCTAGAAGTTGAAATCTCATTTATATCAGATCTGACTAATCAGTGAATTGGACTGATTGAACACTCGTGAAAAAAAAATAGCTAAAAGTTAAAACATGAAAAGGAGTCCTTTAAACATGCAAAATCAGCAAATTTGATCTTCCGATTGTTCTGTGGTCAAGCTTTTACAATCTACTTGCATAAATCCTCTATTACCTATCTTAACAGAACCATAGAGCAGAATGAGATAGTGCAGCACATGTAAAAGAACGATGTTTCCAGGTTTTTACTCATTTAGTATATTCACAATATATAGAATTCTTAACAAAGTCCTTCTTTATTGCCTCTACATGTTGCCAATACTTTTAAATGAGTGACAAGTGTTGAGAACTTTATTTTTCTCTTTATTTCACAGAAATTCAAATGAAAAGTAAGTTATTCTCAACTCTTCTTTCCTTCAGTGCTATTTTTCCAAAGTTTGTTGATGGCTTTAAAACAGATTCCTAAGATGATGTCATTTAGATCCTTGGATCAATTTTACTACCATTGCCAATTATTATGGACATCAAGAGCATATCCACAAAAGCATTCTGACTATGGGCATGTGCAGAACTTGCTGGTTTTGTCCTAATGATGAAAGCAGATTGAGGCATTGCACCACAAACACTACTCTTTTTCTATGTATGTGCAATGTCACAACATGCGTACAAGGGGAAAGCCTTGCATCACAACACCTCAACCCTTTCATCTTTTATCATTCTATTCCCAGAATCGGTAGACACTCCTGATCCTGTGTAGAGATGAAAACAGCGAACCTCTGTGAGCTCTTCCTCACAGTCCTGTTGATAAGCTTTTGTCCCACAGTCAACAACAAGGGTGAGAATAACACTGCCTGAACAGAAAGTAACTCAGGATAATTTTCTGGGCAGTGATAAGTTGGGAGAAAGCAGAAAGGCTGGAAAAACTAGTGAGAGAAGCTAAAAGAGTTAAGAGGAACCAGGAAATGAAAGTGAGATGAAAAGGTGGGAGAGAAGACTTGTTTCCTGCCCAACGATATATTGCTCTACAACAGGGGTGTCAAACTCAAGGCCCGGGGGCCGGATCCGGCCCGCGGGATGCTTAGATCTGGCTCGCGGGGCCGCCCGGGAAACAGCAAAGGACTGGCCTGCAGTTCCTCTGCCGGTGAAAACAAAGCTTAGGAGGGTGGGCCTCCCGAGCTCCGTTTTCGCTGGCAGAGGGTTGCAGGAAGCCGTCGCAGCCGAAAACGGAGCTTGGGAGCCCATTTTTGCTGGCAGAGCGCTCAGGCCACCACAGGTGCCCCCAACACGAGTGATGTCCAGCTGGCCATGCCCACCCTGGCCACGCCCCCCTGGCACCCCCAAGGTCAAACACAACCCTTATGTGGCCCTCAATGAAATTGAGTTTGACACCCCTGGTATAGACTATTCCCCCTAACCTATTTTAGACACACCCACTAATATTGCCCATCTTTGGGTTAAATAGGAAAGCTCATCTTAGAAGAGAGCTAAAGACTGGAGTATAGAACGTGTATGATTCGGACTGTTATTTGGACTGTGCTATTTCTTTAAGTAAACTACTTTTATACACTTTAATGTATCTGTGTATTGACTGAATCATTACTCATATCTAATGCAACATTACGGTTCACTGTGCAAGCCTTAAGAAGCAGAGGTTACTCTACACAATTCCTTAACACCCCTGCTCTACAAGATCTCCTATGGACAGGTAGTCCAAGAGACATGGTTCTGTCTATCCATAGGTCCTCCTTGAAGAAATATAATTACGGTAGTTTGTTATGTATATGTCTTCCAGGGCAACTACTTAACAGAGGAAGACCAGTAGTGGCAGTATTTAAACCTGAAGTTTAGGCTCTGCTTACTGTTGAGATATGGACCTTATGGAAGACTGCCACAGGATTCATATTTCCATTCATAGCCAGAGCGCAAAACTCATGTTAGCCACCTAACCAGAGGTGGGTTCCTCCCGGTTCGGACCAGTTTGCCTGAACCAGTAGTGACCCGCTGGTGACGTCACGATGATGTCACGGATTCGGTTCGGTCACCATCTCTTTTTTTGAATATTTTTGATTATTTTTTTTTATTTTATTTTTTTGAATTTATTTTTTCTTCTGCGCATGCGCAGAAGCCAAGTTTCCGGCACTGCACATGCGTCACCATCTTGTTTTCGGCTTTTTAAATTTTTTAAATTTTTTTTTAAAAAAATTTTGCACTGCGCATGCACGCGGCCATGAGGCGCGGCCACGCGGCATGGGAGGAAGCGAACCGGCAGCGAGGTAAGTTAGAACCCCCGCACCTAACCCTGACTAAACACCCAAACTAAAGACAGACAATACTTGCGTGATGAAGTTTGGCTGTCTCCAACAGCTAAAGCAGAAACAGCTATGGAGAAAAAGGGCTTAGTGACCCCATTGGAGAGGAGATTCCTACATCAGGCCAACTGTAACCCAGCAAGTTGTTGACCTTCTGAATGCCATTCCTTTTTATGATATACAATGTCCACATTGTGATCTTATTCTAGTTTCCCATGGCAAATACCACTTTCCTGCCAGTTTGGTCCAACATGAATCTGCATCAGCAACACAAAATGTAGGCTTTACTATGAGGCCATGAATTTAATATACTAGTTTGGATTAGGCAGGATAAATCTTCCCACAACAGTTGTGTTGCAAAGATAAGCTGATACACTGTAGCTGAAATTGTTCAAAGCTGGACTTTGGTTTTTGTTTTTTATTTTTGCACAGTTTTTGCAGTTCTGTTTCCCATTTGGAGGGAACTGCAGGGTTACTCTTCCTCCCAAGCTTTCTATTCTGTAAGGATAATTCTAGCTTTGCAGCTCCTTGTGGTCCAGAACAAACAAGCAATGGTGAAATTATAAATTATTTGATCGGCAAGGGCACCACCATGCAAAGAAACTGCCCACACATTTTTGTTTTTAATTCTTTCCCTTTTGTATAGAAAGGGGATGTCAGAATGTTTATGGCTGTAAGATGTGTAGCAGCTACCGGTAAGAGTAGGGAGGAATTTCTCTGTCTTTCGTGTCACTGATTCTTCCATGCCTCTCTATTTATTTATTTTTTGCAGTTCCTTCTGATTTTGCCATAAAGTATTTCACACCTCCAAACACATAGATACATACAGATATAACCCATAAATACCACTTTCTTAAACAGATGATTTCCAGAGTAGAGAAGCACACTATACCAAGTCACAGTTTACAAGGTTTCATATTTTATGCATGAGTCTATCTGTAAGTTTCTTTAGTTATATTTTGCTAACATCCCTAGCATCTCAAGTAAAGACAAAATTTGGTGTGTGATCTTCCATGTAATTAGAATTTTCCCTCATTTGCCAGATATTATTCTATCTGAAATCCATTTGTACTGTGTTACTGATTGATATTTGAAATTATTAGAAGACATCAAACATAGAGTTCCAAAGCTCTTAGACAATGTGCCTAGCTAGTCTGAAGAAAGCTGTTTCTTTCATTGATAACCACAGTAGGAAGCTGGCACATCCCTGAAGAAATTCCCATTGATTGTAACAAATGCAAAATTGGACCCCAGCTGAGTTAATTAGCACCTGACAAAAATTCACTCCCTACTTTACTCTGCTTTACAGATCTTGAAATTTAGATAGAAAAGGACAAAATAATTACTGTATGCAAATGAAGGCTGAAATACACTGACTACCACTTAGCATAAATGAGAAAATCTCCATTGTTCTATAGCTATTTATTCTACAGTTATCTATCAGAATCATATTATCTATCTATCTATCTATCTATCTGACTGACTGATTTGATTTTCTGGTTTTTCAGAAAAACTCTGGGCAGCTTACATTATTAAATAATAAGAAAAAAATAATCAGGAGAAAGCATGCATGTCTGAACAAGACAATTTCCATCTGCAATACAAAATATACTCAGTAGGGGCTCACCCTATTCCATGATCTAATCCAGTGCTAATCCAGGTATAGCTGAAATGTCAGGACACCTACACTAGAGCAGGAATGCAGATAATTTTAGGATAATAGTTAAAGCAAGTAAGAAAGAGAAATCTCTAGAAAAGTGAATAAAACCAGGAACTGTTGAAAGGAATACAAAGGGACCCTTTTATGTCCCATAGAACAATTAATCAGAATAACAGCTTCCGTAATACAGTATTTGTCACTGATTTTCAAAGAAATTGCTACCTTGAAACATTGAAGGGATCACTAAGCATTCTATAGTATTATTGATTCAAGCCTTCTGTTCCCTTTGGGTGAATTCTGATTTTTATTGCTTTTTACCTTCTTTTGGATAGGCCACTGTATCTTGCATATAAGAGTTGACTGCCCCTACCCAAGCCTCCAATATCTAAGGCATATTTAAAAAAGGAGTTGGCTCTCAGAAGTAGAAAATTAATCTGCAGTTATAAGCTTGTCAGTGGAAGCTTACCACAATCTAAAGTAGGTTGCAAAATTTCTGCTACCCTGAGATTTTTACAATTTAATGGAAGATTCTAGAATGTCATAGAAGTATTTTGCTAAACCTTCTACCCCCTCTAGGGCCTGCAGGGTTTCCCAAAAATGAGGAAGACATATGAGCTATCAGCTAAGTGGATTAAGGAATATTCTCTACATGTTCTGTACTCCAGCAGATCTACGGTATTTGAAAAGCTTCTGTGTCATAATTCCTCATATTTGGCAATAACATTAAAATGAAGACATTCCAGTGTAGAAGGGAGGTGTATTGAAAAAAAATCCAGGAAACATCAGTAGATCAACCATTATTTAAGCCATCAGACATCATTTAAGTGAGAATTAATTAATCACACTAATTAATTAACAGTAATTAACTGGCATCACATAAAGGGTAAACCTAACTGTGTTTCACTTCTGAAATTTGGGGAGGGCAACGCAGAGTCAGACTGGAAATCATGCACCAATTTGATTATTCAGTACTAAATTTCATGATTTTTTCCCCAACGTACCATTGATGGCTGTGATTTTAGAAACTTGATAGCCAGCATGATGGTCAACTTCAAAAGATGGATTTATTATTCAGAAAGAAAATTGCAGAGCCCTTCTTTCACCCCAGAGAATTCCAGGCAATTAAACAAAGGTCAGTTTGGTGGCTATAATTATTTGAAAGTCTAATAAGGTAATTTGGTGAGGTTGGCTGGAGTGACTCCCCCCCAAGGGTTGTTACCTTTTTAATAACAAAAGATTCCAAACATATGAGCTGCTTGTGGCTAATAAACTATTCTAGCTTGAACAGTGTGTTATAATAAATGTGTGATTAATGAAGAAATGAAATATAATGAAGATATTGGAACTTTGACAGTAACTAGCCTGGAACTATGAAACTTCCTTCCGTCCAATCTGATTTGTACGTTTTGTTTTTGTGCCTTTGAATTAGTGTTGACTCCTGGCAACTGCCTGAACAAGTCTGTGCAGTTTTCTTTGGAGGTAGTTTGCCATTGCTAGATCTGAGAGTGACTGGTCCAAGTCATCCAGTTGGCTTTGTGCCCAAGGCAGTACCAGAAATCCCAATTTAATTCACCGTTATAACAAACTGGCACTCTGATCACAATAATTAGAGTGAAATTATGCTCCTTCCTTTCTTTCAATCTTCTTGCATCGGAGTAATCTCACTGTGTTTAGTGGGTTTATTTCCATATCAATATGTGTGGGACTGTAGTTCCTATTTACAATGCAAAATATTTTACAGAATGCAAGAAACATCGGATTGAATGGCATTTTCTTTCTTTCTTTCTTTCTTTCTTTTCTTTTCTTTTCTTTTCTTTCTTTCTTTCTTTCTTTCTTTCTTTCTTTCTTTCTTTCTTTCTTTCTTTCTTCTTTCTTTCCTTTCCTTTCTTCCTTTCCTTTCCTTTCCTTTCCTTTCCTTTCCTTTCTCTCTTTCATGCTGAGAACTGTTAATTAAACCTCTTTGGACAACTCTTATTGTAGAATTCCTCTGTTGCTTGCTTACTTGCTCTTCCATTTTATTCCATTATTAAGTTACATGTGAACTAACGTCAGAGGTTCTTTTTAAGGTTAAGAATCACATATTGCTTTTCAGGGAAAGACTAGGGTCACACTGAAAAATTTGGCAAGGCAAGGATAAAACATGGATGGGATGAACATAAAAATCAAGTTTGGATTATTTAAGCATAATTCCATTTCTAAATACTTTTAATAAATTTACCTTCCATCTATGTAATTTTTTCTCTCTTTTGTCATGGCAAGCAGTACAATTCAGAAGCAAATTTTAAAGGGACATAAGACTCTGTGTGTGTGTGTGTGTGTGTGTGTGTGTGTGTGTGTGTGTGTAGGCGTGCGCGCACATGTGCGCACCTTCAAGTCAGTATTGACTCCTGGTGACTCCCTGGACTATTCCTGCAGTTTTCTAGACAAGGTTCTTTGGATGTGGTTTGCCAATCTATGTTTCTTAGGGCTGAGTGACTGACTGATTTTGCACCTAAGGAGGGACTAGAACTCACAGTCTCCCAGATTCTAGCCTGGTGCCTGAACCACTGCACAAAAAAGGGCTGCCTTAGTGGTTCCCTAACTGGGCTGCAATAAACTCAGAAGACCATTACTTACTAGTGAAGACCTAGACTGCTTTGCTGCCACTTACTAATAATAAGCTGGATTTGGTTGCAGCCTAGATTTACCAAATATCTGTTTATAACCTGGGATCACACATTGCACTTCTTTAATTTACACTGAACAGTCAAGGATGGGAGAGAGGTGACATCTGAAGACTTTGGACATTGTCAACTGTATATAGGAAAGAGAAAATTGCTATCGGCAGAAAAGGGAGAATCAAGAAATGTTGCAATTACTGTGGGCCCCTTTCCATTGCTTCCTGAACTTGAGAAAAAATGTCAGACAAGCCCCTGTGATACATACAGTATCAGGTCATTACTTTCATTTTGGGAATAAAGTCTGGTCCTTACCAGCAACTCATCTTGCATTAGAAGCAAGTTCCTTAAGTTAGAGAGACCATGGTTTTCTTGGTGAGGAAGACCATCTATTAAATTTTCTTTCCTTACAAATGCCAGGTTGCAACTTATTGAGGAGGGGGTCAACTTATTGTGGAGGGGGTCAACTTATTGAGGAGGGGGTCGTTATTTTGTGGTGGGGGGGGTCAACTTATTTACCAAAGCACCTGTAGGCAGGACAAGAAACAATGGAGGGAAACTAATCAAGGAGAGAAGCAACCTGGAACTAAGGAGAAACTTCCTAGCAGTGAGGACAATGAACCAGTGGAACAGCTTGCCATCAGAAGTTGTAGGTGTTTCATCACTGGAGGTTTTTAAGAAGAGACTGGACAGTCACTTGTCTGAAATGGTATAAGGTCTCCTGCTTTAAGCAGAGGTTTGGACTAGAAGACCTCCTACATCACTTCCAGCTCTATTCTGGTTGGTTGTTTGGTTGGTTGTTTGGTTGGTTGGTTGGTTGATTGATATCTCCCTGTAACTGTGATTACTTCAGTATTTTATCCAGATTATTTCCCTGTTCTATCAACCCCATTTTCCTAATGCACTTCTTAACTAGGGCTTACAACAGGGGTGAAATCCAGCAGGTTCTGACAGGTTCTAGAGAACCGGTAGCGGAAATTTTGAGTAGTTCAGAGAACCGGCAAATACCACCTCTGGCTGGCCCCAGAGTGGGGTGGGAATGGAGATTTTGCAATATCCTTCCCCTGCCACGCCCACCAAGCCACGCCCACCAAGCCACACCACGCCCACCAAGCCACGCCCACAGAACCGGTAGTAAAAAAAATTGGATTTCACCACAGGCTTACAATATGGATAACCACTACATGGCAGCAAAGATGGAACATTCTAACTTTTTGTTGCCATCTACTGGTCTTATGGGTGTTTTCAGCCAATCAAGACTGGTTTAGGCCCTCATTTCCATCTTGAACACTTTGGACTTGTCCCTGTTGGAATTTGGCCTAACTCAATCACTTGTTTCTGTTTAGATACAGCTAATGATCTGAATGGAGAGAAGTCCTGTGTAGCGTGGCTAGATCATTCTCTGCTCAATTTGAGACTCGTTGCTAGTGTGAGAGGACAATGAACCATTAAAAAAAGTTGGGATCAATATTGTCGATGCCAGAGACAGCCTAGGAAGTTAATAAACGTTCTTTTCCCTCTCAGGGAGTCAAATCAGTTCCTTGGTTCTTTTGATTGGACAAAGTAGATGGTTCCTCAACTAGAACACTAGTGGAAGATTATTAGGAGAGATCAAATTATCTATGGAGAGGCCATTGGAAGACTCATGACTACATACTGTATCTCATGGCAATAGGACAGTTGAATTTGCCTCCATTGCACCCACAAAGACCTGGCTGATTAAGCAGGCCAGGAATCTGGTCCAATGGTTAAGGGAGAGGAACTATAAATTATTGCCAAAGTGTATTTCTCCTTGCTTAGCTTAAGGAAGCAATAATACTGCAGAAAATCTCTTTTCATTTAAGAAACCTATAAAATTATACACCAGTCTAAAAAAACTCCATTTCTAAGAATGAGAAATTGGTAATTTGAGCCTTACAGCTCCAAATGCATCCAGATGAAAACTGATTTGTTTTTCAATAGGTTTTTGCAAGGATGTGATCCTAAAATGCTTTGGTTACTTTCATAGATGAGTTACTCTAGAAGCTGGAAGGAGATGGAGGAGAGAGGGATTTGGCCCTCAAGTTCATTGGATTTCTTGGTGAACTCTAAAACACATGGCAGAATTGGATCTTGTGGTCACTGTTTACAGTAATTCTAGTATTTCCTGTCAGACTGTGTCCCAAAGGTGATGCTGGGGTACATCTTGTACTGTCTCACAAAATCCCATCCTCTAGCCATGATGTTAAATAGAAAACCTTATCTGGAGTTTTAAGATGGGGTGAGAGTGAGGCAAGTTGAGACCTTTCCTACATGGGATACAAGCAAATGGTGCATTTATTCATACTCAGAATTTTTTGAGAATGATATCCATACTTTCATTAAATTCTCCAGGGCTTCACTTTAATCATCACCCATTCCTTGCAATACTATTTACTGCTGTTATATTTCCAGTCATCGTTTAGACAAACTATCCCCATCTACCAAGACTCAAAGCATGACCTTTTAGAAAAGTATGTATCACACAAAGAACACCTTTTTTATTGCTATAAAAACATCTCATTCTCCAGAGTCCCATCACTTCAGAATAACAAAATAACAAGAGTTGGAAGAGACCTTGGAGGTCTTCTAGTCCAACCCTCTGATCAAGCAGGAAACCTCTGAATAAGGAATTGTATTAAAAGCCTTTTTTTAAAAAAATTCCTGTTAATTTTTCTTCATTTTTAAGGGGGAGTTTTTTGCACCTGAAACTTTTCAAAGCATATTATTTATATGTTCTCCAATGGCATCAAAAGCATCCTATCCTTATAAAAGACAAAATAATCCGAATTATTGCCCTGAATCACTCTCTCTTTATCAAAACCATAAGAACTGTACATAGAAGATGGTTCTATTAAACAAATATTGAATGACTATCTGATAAATTTTAGGCATCTTCTATCTTTCTAGGGGGGTGATGGCTCAGCCATTAAAAACACTGAGCTTGTCAGCTGGAAAACTGACAGCCTGGGTTTGACACCCGAGCGCCACACAATGGGGTGAGCTCCCATTACTTGTCTGAGCGCCTGCCCACCTAGCAGCTTGAAAGCATGCAAATAGATAAATAGGTACCACTTTGGTCAGTGGTAGGTTGTAAATAATTTTTCTGCCGGTTTGCGCGCGTGCCCGGGCGGGTGGGCGGAGCCTGCCACCGCCGGCGCTACCAGTTCTAGGAACCGGTCCGAACCGGGAGCAACCCACCGCTGACTTTGGTGGGAAGGTAACAGTGTTTTATGTCCCTCTCACCATATAGTCATGGTGGCCACATGATCATGGAAATGTCTTCAGACAATACAGGTTCCTGCGTCTAAGAAATGGAGATTAGCATTGCCCACTAGAGTCAGACTCAACTGGACAGTGGAAACCATTACCTTTACCTTTTCTATCTTTTTATGTACTGTTCTAATACACCACCTACAGTTCTAATACCCTAACCAGGTAGTTTATTTCTTCCTGGGACAAAGTCTAGCTGTGTGTAGGTCCACAACACATATAGGCCCAGTATTGAAAAACAACCTGTTTTCCATTCCAATCTGCCCATGTTTTAAACTCTTCTATTCAACTCATGTTCCAACGGCCATCTGCTTCAGAACCATGCAACATAAAACTCATCTTTCATTTGCATCATTGTGATTTAGTATTGTTTTTTCTAGGAAAGCCTCCCTTGCATCTACTTTATCTACTTTAACTACCTGGTTAGGATAATTACCTTGGCAATTTAAACATTATATCATCCGTGGTGGGTACTTTTTGTTTTATCATTGTCTTTTGTATGGTGGTCAAAGTATTTGTCTTTTTAGACTGCCATTTCACATGTTTTGCAATACCATGAAAATTTACCTGATAAAGGTAAAAATATTTTCAATCAATTAACACCTGGCATTTTCTTTCCCAGAGTCCTTTATTGGCTGCCTATAGCTTGTGTAAACCTGCCAGCAGGTGGGGATATTGAGCTCTTGAGAAAGCAATTCTCATCCCATGCTAGAAGGAGTTAATAATATTAACATCCACCCAAAAACAAATTAGCACAAGGAAAATTTATATAAATGTTTCACACTAATGAATCCATGTTTCATTGATCAAATCATACACAAGAGTGAGCTTTTGTTCAATATATTCAGGCTTATCTCAAAAAAGAAAACAAAACAGAGATTGTTCCAGGCTGTTTATTGTCTTTCAGCACACTTTTTGAACATTCAACAAATGCCCCAAATTGCAATTTGCTAGCATTGTGCTTCAATCCCTACGTGAAATCTTGGTTCGTTGAAAGTCTGAATTTAGGATACCATAAATACACATTTCCAGGGCATCCTAGGCAAGAGCAAAGTATCATATGCAAACCATAGATTTTCCCAGGGCACCTTTCAACACTTTGCTGGTATTTCTTTCTTACATATCTTCCCATGTTCCCCACCTGATGTTTGTCAGTTTTCCCCACCTGATGTTTGTCAACCAGGTAGACATTAAGAATCAGTAAAGCTTAATAAAACCTGTGACATCCATGCTTGGAGCTATCTAGATACCTTTGTTGCAAACTGCACCACCATCCAGCTTCTTCCCAGGTTTTTTCAGCCATCTTCCAGAGCATGAAGGGAGAATGTTTATTCAAGGCTGTGCTTTTTCAAGAGGCAACTTCAGCTCTGAAGAAGCTTCCCTGAATGAGAAGTGAAACATCTTCAAAGAAAAACCAGAAAGTCCAATTGCCTCTTGAAAAAGCACCTTTGGGACAACCATGATCTGGATGACTGAGAATCTCCATAGACATTCAAGGCTGAGGTCTTGTCTGATGGATTACAATATTCAGAGAATAAAATAAAAAGGAGAAGTAAAACCAATCTATCAAAGGCTACATTAAAAGCATCTTGCAAGTCTGAAAGTACAAACTTTCCGCCACCACGTTTAAATGCCTAATCCATTAGTCCTTCCTAAGTTTCTATTTCTGACCATTAAGTCATTGGGAATTTCTGCATTTCTTATCTGATAGTTTCCTCAGCAGCATCTCTTCCCCTCGTCCCCAAGGCCATCCACATATTCTGTTACATCGTCTGTGAAAATACGAGATGCAAAAATCTTCACATATTAGGACATGCTCTCTTAAATATATCTTATTTGGCAGTTTCACAACCTTAGTTAGATGGGGCTTTCAGATTTGACTGGAAAATCCAGATGACCACTAGGTGGCAGCAAAAAGGTACAGAGCATTAATTCTTTGCTGCCATCTAGTGGTCATCCACCTCCAATATTCCACCATGGTTATAGGGGTAGTCCTCGACTTACAACATTAATGGAACCTATTATAGCTGTAAGTTGTGTTGGTGTCTGTGAATTGACCTAATTTTATGAACCTTTTTGATGTGGTTATAAAGTGAATGCCACATTTGTAAAGCGAACACCACGGTCATAAAACAAATGCCATGGTCATAAAGCAAAGACTGCCATCATAAATGCTGATTTTCAGGGGGAAAAAGTCATAAAACACAGTCATATGACCACGGGCCATAAATGCTGGCCAAGGTTGTCAAACCTCCCACATGGGGTCATGTGACTGCAGGGGGGCATGGCCCTCAGAAATCCAGAACAGGTTTCATAAGTAAAGATGACCACTAGGTGGCAGCAAAAAGGTACAGAGCATTAATTCTTTGCTGCCATCTAGCTGTCATCCAGATTTTTGTAGCCCAAATCTACTAGCACTAAATTAAATGATATTTCACAGGCTTATTGGGTGAGCTTTATGTGTTTTAGTAAGACTGTCCATTTTAGTACTTCAGACTGTCACATCAACAAAAATAGTTGCTTTGAAAACTGAGCTAACTTCAAATGCTTAAACTGTGAGAAAACATTACATGAATATGGCAGGAGGCCTAGGCCTGAAAGCCCATGAATGACTTTCTTTTCTTAAATTTATTTTTTAATAAGTATAATTGGAGAAAATAATTATACCCAAGTGTCATTTCACAGTGAGATGATCAGTACATAAATTTAATAAATAAATAAATGTTATACTGGAAGGGGGATTCTTGTTTCTTTTGGGGGGGGAGGAAAACACTTGTCAGTTATGTTAGTAGCAGTTCTGTCATCTCTTTCCCTATTGTGACACTGAGCAAGTACAACAAAAACATTGGCGCTAGTAAAAGTAAAAAAAAAACCACCACATAAACACATTTGTATTCTAAGCATGATTGCATTGCTAAACATTTTTCTCCAGGAAGAAATAAACAGAAGCAGGAGATAGGAATGGAGAACAGACAGAAAATTAAGATACAAGAGAGATAGATAAATTCCAGTGATGACTTTGTCGTTTTATTTTTTTCTGGGCAGACCAACCCAGAGTCCCACATTCACAAGTAATGCGAAAACCTGGCTAACCCAATTCTACAAGCTGCATCCACTTCTGGACATAGACTGGAGGTTGTATTTGCTAACAGGCTAGAAGACAGATGTCATCTTTATGCTACAGGGGGAAGTGGAGTGAAGTCTAGAAGAAGTGACTATCATATAGAGCACCATTTGGGCTGTTGATCACAGGAAACCTTCTAGCCCAGTGATTCTCAACCTTGGCCATTGGAAGATGGGTAGACTTCAACTCCCAGATTTCCCAAGCCAGCACAGCTGGCTGTGGAATTCTGGGAGTTGAAGTCCCCACATCTTCCATTGGCCAAGGTTGAGAAACATTGTAATCTAGCCAATTTCTGCAACCTCCCAATGTCTCTACTGGGAAAAGAAGAGTTCCAGAAGAATTAATGAAATTAGATAGAGGATAACTTCTTAATTCACACTGTATTTGTTTTTTAATTAGCTGGCATCAGATTTCTAAACTCTTCTTTCATACAATTCTGGGTCAATCTGGGGGGGGGGAAGCATCTTAGTCAAATGTTTGCAAACATTTTTCACACCTATCTGCAAATTGCAAATTAATTGTACTGAAAAAAAATTGCCCACTGATTTGGAATGATCTAGAGATCAAATTAATGAAATAGGGTGTTTATTCAATGTAATTTGGATGGGAGATTAATCATTAATCTTTCGGGGGGGGGAGTCCAAATAAATCATAGTAATGATTTCAGAATTTTCACACAGAATTAAAAAGTACAGTAGCATAACATGTTGTGCAGAGTTATAGCCTGTGAAACTGTCCTCTGAATTTTTAAAGCCCTAGCAAGAATTTATGTACATTTTCAGATTTACGGCAGAGTCCTTCCAAAGAACTACCTTGAAATCTAGTTATTTTTCTGAAAAGAAACAACCTTCAAAAAACCAAGAAAAGTAATTTGAAGCAAGATACTGTATATGCCCAGAAATCAGCAATAACACTGTAGGTAAGTGGGAAAAACTTTATCACCAACCTTGGTCTATGATGTTGCAGTCTGTCTGTTGCTTGGCAACTGGTTCATACTTATGACCGTTGCTATGTCCCAAGGTCATGCGATCCCCTTTTGCAACCTTTTGACAAGCAAAGTTAATGGGGAAGCCAGATTCACTTAACAACCAGGTTCCTAACTTATCAATTGCAGTGATTCACTTAACAACTGTGGCAGGAAAGGTAGTAAAATGGGGCAAAACTCACGTAACAAGTGTCTCACTTAACAACAGAAATTTTGGGCTCAATTGTGGTTGTAAGTCGAGGACTACCTGTAGACGAGTGACTTTAAGCTGAAGTCTTTATTTACAGTCTATGATCAGATCCAAACAAATCCTGCTTGTTCTTATCCAATTATACCTTTAACCTTCATCTCATCTTGGAACTTCCAATTAATACATAATTGCCTTGCTACCCTCAAAAGGCTGATAGGCTAGAGCTACCCAAAAAAAAAATGTTGTGTATGTTTTGCACATTGGGAGTACTGCACAAATGATACAAGTCAGTGGTAGGTTTCTACCGGTTCGCCCCAGTTCAGGCGTACTGGTAGCAGCAGCGGGAGGCTCCACCCATCTGCCCGGATGTCATCACGGACGCACTGCGCATGCGCAGAAGTGGCATGCGCATGCGCAAAGCGCACGCATATCTCCGAACCGGTAGCAAAGATAAGTGAAACCCATTACTGATGCAAGTCATACAATTTTGTAATAATTGCATAGTTACAGATAATTCTCAACTTATAACAGTTCATTTAGTGACCGTTCAAAGTTACAACCGCACTGAAAAAAGTGAGTTATGACCGTTTTTCACGCTTACGACCATTGCAACCTCCCCATGGTCACATGATCAAAATTCAGACGCTTAGCAACTGACTCATATTTATGATGGTTGCCATGTGTTGTGGCCCGCCAGCGTCCTGTGCCGGTGCTCATGGATCCCGAGGACGATGAGGCGGTTGTGGCACAGTACCATCGGCCTGTGCACCTGGCGCCCGAGTCAGAGAGCGAGGAGGACGATGAGGCGGTTGTGGCGAGGTACCATCGGCCCGTGTACCTGGCACCCGAGTCTGAGGAGGCTGAGAGCCAAGCAGGGCCTTCTGTACCTCCTGAGGAGCCCATCAGGGCCGAAGAAGAAGAGGAGGAGCCTCTTCTTCTCAATGCTCGGGCACGCAGGGCTGCTAGAAGACAAGAGTGGCTACTCAGGAGGAGGTCGCCTCGAGAGTAGAGCTGCAGGCTAAGTGGCCACACCCTTAGACTATTTAAGCCCTGACCACAATCCAGTACGGGTCTTGTTTCCTGCATTCCAAGTTCTGGGAGTCTTGCCAGATACAGTAAGAGCTGCTCCTTTATCTCTTGGACTCCGGCCAGCTGTTAAGATTACATATTAACAAGCAGGAGTTTTGAAAAAAAGACTATTCTGCCTTTATTTTTGTTTTCCACGACTCCTAAGAAGTTATTAGGAGATCTTTCTTATTAGTAAACGAACAGTGTTTTGTAGTTTGTGTGTGCGTATTATTGGTGGCTTGTCACTGGGGCAGAACACTGTGTCTTGGGGTCATGTGATCCCCTTTTGCGACCTTCTGACAAGCAAAGTCAACGGAGAAGCCAGATTCACTTAACATCTGTGTTACTAACTTAACAGCTGCAGTGATGCACTTAACAACGGTGGCAAGAAAGGTCGGAAATTGGGGCAAAACTCCCTTAACAAATGTCTCACTTAGCAGAAATGTTGGGCTCAATTGTGGCTGTAAGTCGAGGACTACCTGTACACATTTTGTAGGGTGATCTGTGACATCATGATGGTTTCTGTCAGACGTCTCCACCATAACGATTTGGCACTGGGTGTTCATTGGCTTTTTGTGACATGGATAGCTCTAGGCATGATGTAATTGGAATCCGCAAACTGATGCAGTCATCATTCACCACTTCCTTTGGCGAGGCCTGGTTTTTGCAGCCTGGGTTGATTTTTACTGATTAAAAAAATAAATAAATATCCGTGGGCTTTGCATGTAGCTAGGAAACAGGCTGAGCCTCCTGACCTTATCTGATACCAAGAGACAGAAAGGAAATGATTCAGCTCAGCAATTTCTGCTCCAGTAGAATTGCTGTGGGAAATCCTCCTCAGCCTAATACATATTCACTGCCCATCGCTTTTTAAAGGTTGAGGTTTATGTTTAAAACCATTTCAGAACCCCTTTCTGTCCATCAGCACTCTGGATCAATGACTGAAATACATGTAGTCCTCAACTTACAACAGTTCACTTAGTGACTGTTCGAAATTACAACGGCGCTGAAAATAGGGACTTATGACCATTTTGCAGACTTACGACCGCTGCAGCATCCCCATGGTCACATGATTTACATTTGGATGCTTGACAACTGACTTACATTTATGACGGTTGCAGTGTGCCAGGGTCACATAATCTCCTTTTGCGACCTTCTGACAAACAAAGTCAATGGGGAAGCCACTTAACAATGGTGTTACTAATTTAACAACCGCAGTGATTCACTTAACAAATGGGGCAAGAAAAGTCGTAAAATGGGGCAAAACTCACTTAACAAATTTCTCACTTTGCAACATAAATTTGGGGCTCAATTGTGGTCGTACGTTGAGGACTACCTGTACATCAATTGCAATATATGCCAAATAGGAAGGGAAAAAACCCTAAAACATGTGACCCCGGGACACTGCACCTGTCATAAATATGAACCAGTTGCCAAGCATCTGAATTTTGATCACATCATCATGGGGATGCTGCAAGTGTGAAAAAGGGTATTAATAAGTCACTTTTTCAGTGCCGTTGTAACTTTGAATGGTCACTAAATGAACTGTTGTGGCTTTGACTACCTGTACAAAGCCAACTGGATGACTTCGGGCCAGTCACTCTCTCTCTCTCTGCCCTAGGAAGGAAACAATCTGAAACCGCTTCCAAAAAATGTTGCCGAGAAAAACTGTAGTCCAGGCAGTCGCCAAGGGTCAAAAACTGACAGGAGGAGGAGGAGAAGGAGGAGGAGAAGGAGGAGGAGGAGGAGGAGGAGAAAAAGAGAAGGGAAATGGTTAGAAAGTAAAATCTCCTTTGAGCGGTGTTCAGAGCTGCATCCATTTATTTCCTCTGTGGCAATGAGCCAAGACCATTCGCGGAGGCCACCTAGCTGAGCAGATGGGCATATCGATTTGTTTAAAAACTGCTCATTTACATGCAAAGATCAAGGTTTGTCATCCAACTGAAATAAACATGCAGTGCATTTCACCCTAGCGAAGAAAGATATGACAGAAGGAGCTGCATGTAACTCATTCTACTGCCCAATTGCTAACTCATGAACAGGCAACTCCCAAGTTTCATGTTTTCCTACTTTGAACTCTTTTTTATTTATTTTTTTACATTTCAAGCAGTGTGCAATTAGAAGATGCTTTCGAATACAGACTGTCCTGTTCTCCCATAGCCTTACAAATAAAGATCTGTTTTCAGTTTCGAAGGGCATGTCGCCTTTGCTATTTGTTAGACAAATGTATAATAAAATTCTGCCTGGCAGCTGTTCCAAACTGAACCAACAGTTTGTCTCACCTTGCTGAGTCCTTATTCTTCTGCTACTTCAAGCTATTCAGGCATAGCCTGTCTTTCTCTGATATGCCTGTGATAAGTTCTTGACTGCCTGCAAAAGCTGTTGCTTCCTGGAGCTTCTAAGCAATTATGTCCCCAGGAGAGGCTTACTTGTCATTGGAAAGCTAGATTGGGAAGAAATTTGAAAAAATTCATAGCAAGAAAACACGTCTCATCCCACGCAGATATGCCTCACTTTTGGGGAACTCTGAAAGAAGGATGCAATGAACTTGAAGGTTACATGTTGCAGTGAAACAGGTGGCTGCTGCAGCCACTTAACAGAACAAGGTGCTTGATAAATACTCCAGAGAGCAGTGCTGGTTGTTTTCCTGCTATTGGATGACCAGACAGGGCAGGACAGACCAAACTTTGCACTTATCTCTGTAGGCAGCAGAGCACTAGGCTGCCAAGGCACTCTGCACACCCAGTGTATCACCCTGGAAAATACCTAATATTGAGGCTCTTAACTGTTTTGTGTATGGACAAACTCAGCCAGCAGTCCATCTGGGCAAGTATCTACAATGTAATAGTGTGTTCTCAAAATTTCAAAAGTGCTCACCTTCCTGGTAAGATTAGAGGCCTCTCATATAAAGTGAGCTAGATGGCAGATCAAGAAGGAGGTAATAAGTGTCATACCATCCACTTCACCAGTTGACAGGTGCTTTGCTCTACAACTTATGTTCTTTACTCAGAAAATAAACTTTTGAGAACCTTCAGATTCAGGAATGGTGTTTCCGAGAGAGACTGGCTGATCCAGGTGTAGAAGTCAAGTAGGGAATTAGTCTGGAATCCTTACTTAGGCACAAGAGAGAAAGGCCTGACACCAGGGGTAGGTTCCTCCCGGTTCGGACCGGTTCTCCTGAACCGGTAGTGGCCCACTGGTGATGTCACGATGACATCACCGAACCGGATCGGTCGGTGCCGGTCCGTGGAGGCCGCCATCTTTTTTTTAAAAAATTGAATTTTTTTTAATTCATGTTTTTTTATTTTATTTTTTTCCTTCTGAGCATGCGCAGAAGCCGACTTCCGGCACTGTGCATGCGGTCGCCATCTTTTTTTCAGGTTTGTTTGTTTTTTTGTTTTTATTATTTTTATTTTTTTTGTTACTGCGCATGCCACGAGGCGCGCCCATGTGGCACGGGAGGGAGCGAACTGGCAGCGAGGTAAGTCAGGGGTGCCTGACACCCCTTGAATGCTGTTGAACCTTATCTAGTCTGGTCCAGATGCAAACTGCCAGTCTGGGAAGATTTCTATGTAAAAGACATGAGCAATAAAGTAGCTGATTGAACTCTTCACGTATGGATCTGGTTGTTTGAGCCCAACATAGCCTGATCATTAGGCAAAATGAAGTAACTGCCACAAAGTGTCATGGAAGCAGTAGTAAGACTTTTATATGAAAAAAAAAATCTTGGCTGGCCTTGAACACTATATATTTTGACTTGAAGGAGAATTGACATTTGCTATTCTGCCTCGGGCAGCAAAATCCAATCAAATTTCTGAGAATCAATTTTTAATTTTTTTTTTCTAGGACAGGGTATCTTTCCACTTAGCCTGTGGCAGACAGCAGGCTTAGAAAGGCAAAGAGATAAGAGTGCAGTCCTGCCAGGGTGCCAGGCTATGCTAGGCAGGATTGGAGAGCTGAGGAGAAGGAAGACTCCATAACATGCTGCAGGAAGCAATATGGGTTGCAATGTTCGTCTTGCCCTATCCCTTCCTTGCTCAGAAATATAAATCATCCTTTATCAGCACCTAAGCATCACAGTCAGCCAGATGTTCAATGTTGTTGTTGTTGTTGTTGTTGTTAAACACACTAGTTACTTCTACTGAATTATTTTAGTCCATAGGAAAGTAGAAATGGTCATGACCCAAGTTCCTCTTTCAATAGATTGTCTGGCTTTGCCTTGAGAAATGTGCTCATTTAGTTTTGAAGATGTGAAAATGTGGAAGAGAAACATTCCAGTTATAATTACATGGTACAACTTTTCTGCTGTTCATGTCTTGAAAACTATGCCTTTTCTCTTTTAAAATTGTGTAAGCCATTTCTTCCAATTAGAAAATGAAATTGTTTTACTGATAGGAAATCGTTTAGTTCATTCCAGGTCAAATATGACTCTATTACATCTGTACTGAGATTACTGGGCTCTAGTAGGATCTAACTTTGTTGCTAAAGTTTGCTTTCCTCAGCCAAACTCCTCTCAGTTACCCAACAATTTACAATATCTAATTTGCTTTTCAGCGAAGAAACTACTTAAGAAAGTCTCATTTTACTGTGCCATCAACAATATAACAGCTGGGCAAGCCACATTCTTTTCAGTGTTCCTAATCCTTAACTCACCGTAATATGACAATTCATCATAAGAATCTACCTCAAGAGTTGGTCTTGTTCCATTTAGCCAACTAGCATTGTGGATGCCAATTTTATTGTTGAAATTATCAGCACCTTTCCAGACTTTCAGGGACACGCAGTCCAGTCCTACCTGAAAATCTCAGAGGTTAAGCTGGAAGATAGGTCAATTGGAGATAAAACCAATCTGTTACACCATCAGTTTCACCATCCCTGTACTGGGGTAAGAAGCCACAATGGAAAGGTGGGGTTGACATCTGCCATGATCTGTCTGTAATGTTCATCTTATGTCTGAGGCATTTTTGAGCCAGCAAATGCAAATGTTAATAATACTATTAACTCCATAATCCCCTTCTCTATACATTACCGTAGAAATCTTGAAAGTTTCTAATCTTCCAGTCTATATCATGCAGGACTTCTACCTGAGTCCTACAAGGACACCATGCTCTAAACCTTGGCAACTTTAAGACTTCTGGACTTCAACTCCCAGCATGGCTGTCTGGGGATTTCTGGGAGTTGAAGTCCAGAAGTCTTAAAGTTGCCAAGATTGAACACTCCTGCTCTAAAATAAATTCCTCATTGCAGCTCCAAATTGGACAGTGTTTTGAAGTCAGGGGCGGGGGGGGGGGGAAACATTTCAATTCCCTTTTTTGGTTTCATGCATGCTGAAGATTTAGAGCCATGCTTCCTGAAAAATGTGGCTTTTTGTGGTTTTATCTTGCAGATGGGAATTGTTTGTTGAGGATATGGAGGTTTGAGACATTTCCTCTTTAATTTCTATTTGATTAGATTGTCTTCTACCTCTTAATTACATTGTGAGCTATTTAGCTATTTAATAAATGTCTGTTTAAGTCATTGTTTCACTCCGTTCCCCAGTATTATTCTAGCCTTCCTTAGCATGTTTGTTCTTTCAAAGTATTTCCAAAGAGGACGTGCAAAATTGCCTTTTAAAAAACTGTCATATGAAAGACAGGGATGCACAATCTTTTTAGAGCACGGACCATCTTTTCTGTGTCTTACCCAGAGCCACATTTCAAAAACTGAATGGGGACAGGACAAATTTGTCTGCATTTAATTTATATTTCCATTTAATTAAAATTCAGTGTAACCAAGTAATGCATATAAGAGGATTATTCCCCATCTGTTTAATAATTTTCCTTTTTGGTCCCATTACAAATTAAAAGTTCAGTAGCTATTTTTGGAAGGATTTTGGAAACTGCAGCTAAGTCTTTGCAGGAACTTTTTGTATCCCTAGATTGCAAGCTAAGTAAAATTTGATTGAAATGTCCCCCCCACCCTTTTTTTTTAATTGCTGGAGATCTGAACAGAGCTCTTTGCTGACTGGGGAGTTCTGGTAGTAGAAGTCCATACATCTTTAACTTGCCAAGGTTGAAAAACTCTGATGCAGACAAAGAATAAATCTACTCTTTCTTACTTACCTATCACACTGTTAAGAATGGGTTATAAAAGCAGAAATGATTCTATTTTGTCAATGGTTTATCCCTTAGACATTCTCAATGTGGATTGTAAAAATGTGGTCAAATGCAGCTTTTGGCTATATGAGAGACTGTTTGGTCTAGTGGTTACGGCATAAGGCTAGAAATTGGGATATTGTGAGTTCTAGTCCCACTTAACCATGAAAAATAGTTGGGTGACTTTGCACCAATCATTACCTTTCAGTCGAACCCATCTCACAGGATTGTTGTTGCTCTGAGGAAAACAGCAGGATGAAATAATATTAGGTATGTTCACCATCTTAAGTTATTTATAAAAACAATAATGGCGAGATATAAATAAAAAATTAAAAATATGCAATGAATAAAGCTGTTGGTCACATGGACTGTTTGGGGCCATGTTCACATAAACAGCCTAATCATCTGTTAAAAACTGCTACGTCACGTGGAAATATACCCAGGCAGGCAAATGGTAGGAAGGTGTTAATGTTATGAGAAATGTCACTGGAGAACATCTTGTGTGCACTGAAGTATATATGGAAGAAAGAAACATAGTTTGCAGTGCACTGGTGCATTTTTTCAACACAAAAATGACAAGTGAGATTAAAGCATATTTTCTCATTAAAAGGTGTTAAACTCAGCATTTCAGAGCATGTGGATCTGCCAGCATAATTTTCCTTTAAATGCTTAACTTGTAGAAATTTGCAAAAGCAGGTCTCTCTATACCCCGTCTTCAACCTGTTCTCTGGGCTGAATTGCCTAACATAGATACCCACACAGGAGGATTCTTTTTCTGGAACATTCTCATAAAAGTGCCGCTGTTGCACATCACAATACCTTAGAAAATATGCAAAATGTTTGAGGTAAAATAATCTGTATGTGCATGTGAGCATTGCTGAGAGGTGGAATCTTACCTACAAAGGGTTAATGAAACAGGCTTACGAATGTAACAGAAAGAACTTGTTAAGGAATTACATGAATTACATTAGTAGTCAGTACCATTTCTATCAAAATGATTATGTCTCTTAAAGAAAAAATCAATTTTTGGGAGACCTCAGTGAAGTAACTGTTTGCTCTGGCTTCTGTAAGAATATGCTATGCCTGTAGATTTTGCATGAGGGGAAAAAAACAGACATATAAAAGTCCTCTATTGTTTATATATTGTCATGCATTTCTTGAACTTCTCAAGAGATGTCTAGAGCAGAGGTTCCCAAACTTGGCAACTTTAAGACACTTGGACTTTTTCTTCTTCTTCCTAGCGTATTCCCGCAAGTGCAGGGTCTACTTTAAGACACTTGGATTGCAACTCCCAAAATGCTGGCTGAGGAATTCTGGTTATGGAAGTTCACGTCTTGAAGTTGCCAAGTTGGGAACCCTTGGTCTAGAGTAACTTCCATCAGAAATTTTAATGGACAGGATTCTACTTGAAGCTACAGGAACCTTGGGGGCAAGTGATCATGCAATATTGGAATTCAACATTATGCAAGCACAAGTAGTAGAACAAAGTCAAACTAGAGTCTTGGACTTTAAGAGAGCTAATTTCAATAAACTTAGAGAGAGCTTGGGAAGGATTCCATGGATGAGAATCCTCAAGGGGAAAACAACTCAAGAAGCTTGGGAAATTTTGAAAAGTGAGATTATAAAAGCCCAGTCTAGCACAATACCAATGAAGAATGAAAAATAACAGCTCTCAGAAGAAACCAGCATGGCTGCATAAAGAACTATGTGACAAATTGAATGACAAAAAGGACAAGTATAAAAAGTGGAAAGAGGGTCACATAATTAAGGCAGAATATCAGCAAATAGCCTGAGCCTGCAAAGACGAAGTGAGGAAAGCTAAGGCTCACAATGAAC
>QLTV01000631.1:44701-62513 GCA_003457575.1 Thermophis baileyi | reverse complement strand
TATATATGCACTCAACATTGCATAACTGATTATTAACTTCCAGTCTCTATAAGTTGCATATTGCCTACCCAATTACTATATGCCTACAGTAAATGAGTTTTCAGTTCACAGTAAGAGCAAATGGTCTACCATGACCATGTCCTCAGTTACAGCCAAGGACAATTGCAAAGAGAAAATAGCTTCACAAGTAGCATAAACTAATTTTGCCTTTAGAATTACTGGTAAACATCTTGTGAGGGGTGAAAGTTGCATGGCTGTCTGATGTTACTGCTGTCTTCAAAGAGAGAAATTTAATTTAGTAAGAGCAAGGATGCATTTTTTTAATAAAAGCCTGGAGGTTTGATATTTTTTACAATCCTACCGTACAACGATTACTATGGAAAGATTAAAACATGGAACCTACTTTTAGCTTGCTTGGATTCTATAGACAGATAAGTTTTATTAGATAATAGATAAAAATTTATCAGATAGATTCCAGAGAAAACCAAACATGTTTGGTATATCAAGGAGCCTATAGAAAAAGAATTAAGTACTTAGGCTAATGTTGGGATGAAAATCTATTTTAATACCTCATGCCCTTGGCCCTTTTAAAAAAATTTCTACATGCTAATCCCTTTTTTAAAAGTCTGTTCCTTCCTTTGGGTAGACTTTGTTGGGGCTCTTCAACTTTTAGCTTCTTATCTCATGAACTTCCAGCTTTTAGACTACTCCAGGATAGTATTTCTATTTCCCAGGCTTACATGATGATTTAATTCTAAACAGACCACTTTCTTTTATCACATATGCATTTCTTTATTTCCTGACATCTCAGCTCTTCAACAGATGGGAATGATCATGAATCTTTTGTTAATCATCTCACTGACTCAATGAATCATTGTTTGGTCTGCTAAACAATGCAGTACAATCTAGAAGTTTCCTGCTATCTCCATCTTCCACATTTCAGAATCTAAAATGTAGAACAGTCAAACTCTATTTCTAGCAGCCCAGAATCTTGGTATAATTTTTTTTTAAGAACTCATTGGTGAGATATAAAAGATTTTTAGAATGTGTCATATGTATCCCTTTGGCAAGGGCAGAAGAGCCAAGTCATAATCATTTTTGTTCAGTTACAAAGTATAACACTTGTTTGTACTATATCACTCAGGATTATGTCAACGTAAGAGAACATTATTGTTATTTATGATGGATTGCCCTATTCATGTGATCAAGAGACTGTTGGCATCTGTCCTCCTGTATGCAGATATACACAAACACATACAATGTCCACACAATACTCCTGAATGATCTTCAAATGAATAGTCCAAAGGCTCCCATCCCTGGGAAAGTAGATTTTCTCCCTGCAGATATCCATTATTTTTGCCTCCATTCACATCAAAGATCAGCACTATATCTCTGTCTTACCATACCAATGGCTTGAGGAGGTAGTATGAAGTAGGTCAATCCATTTCTAAATCAGCTGCTTCTTCAAAAGTAACACTGTGAAGATGGTTTTGCAAAGGGGCCCTCTAGAACTGTAGCTAGTTGTGCTTTGGTTTTGAAAAGAAGACGTTGAGGAGAAAAACACAAGGGTGAGAGTAGAACATCTGCTGCTGTTCCTATCTTCCCCCCATCGGCTTCCTGGAAGAAGCAGTGGTTGGATTAAAGTAAGAAGATAGGAGGGAAGTAGAGAGAACACACTTATTGAAGGTTTGGGAAGTGAATCCAGGAGCAGTGTGGAAGGGCTTCTAGACATAGTGACACAGTGGCTAGAATGCAGTATTGCAGGCTAACTCTGCCCACAGCCAGGAGTTCGATCCTGACCGGCTCAAGGTTGACTCAGTCTTCCATCTTTCCGAGATTGGTAAAATGAGGACCCAGATTGTTGGGAGCAATATGCTGTCATTTGTAAACTGCTCAGAGAGTGCTATAAAGCACTATGGAGCAGTATATACGTCTAAGTGCTATTGCAATTGCTATAAGATCTGAAAAAAAGCCTGGTTATCTTGGGAATGAAACCATATGAAGAATGCCAAGATATAGAGCTATACAATATAACATCATAAAAATAAAAGTTAGCCAAAATAAATATCCTGAGATGGGTTTAATTATATAGCTCTGATATGCATATTGAATTGTGGATCATAATTAAAGCAACTATGGGGCCATTCGGTGGGGATGATAGAGATTATATTCTATCACAGGGGTCTCCAAACCTGGCAACTTTAAGACTTGTGGACTTCAACTCTCAGAATTCCCCAGCCAGCCATGCTTCTAGATATCTCTTGAGAAGTTCCAGAATTCTGCGAGTTGAAGTTCATAAGTCTTAAAGTTGCCAAAGTTTGGAGGCCCCTGTTCTAACACACCCAGAGGATAACAAGTTGGAAATGACTGTTTTAATTCAGTTTTGGTTTTGAACATTGGATGACTCTTCCAAACTTGGAATGACCTCTGAGGGGGAAATCTGATATTCTATGGCTCCTGGGATTTTTACAATACTTTTTTGTTCTTCAAGAAATATGGTTAACTCTATTATTTTGGGCTACAAGAAAAACAGTCAGCTTCATTCAAAACTCTTTCTGTGATTGAAAATGATAGAATAAATGAAATTATCATTCCAGCCAGGACTTCAGTTGTGGGTGCACAATTGTTTAAGCTGCTTCTGCAGTTGTCATGGAGATTCAACTAAGCAGTTGTTTACTTGTTTACTGAAACAATTGATATGCCATCCTCTAACTACTAAAACTCTCAGGGCAGCTCATGACTTTCATAAAACTGTTATGTATTGAATATATATATATATATTGTGTTAAGCCCTGCTAAAGTGAAACTAACCTTTAGATGACCCTAACTGTTAACTCCAACTGTTTTGGAGGGAAACTTAGAACATTCATATTTGGGCGGGCTTTTTTCAAGTATTATGATTGGTTAAGGCCCTGTGGGCCCAGAGTATAAATTACAGGCATTGTCTGCTATTCCTCAGTTAGAAGCATTCATTCAATAAATGCTGTTGTAGCTATGCTGGTTTGTTTCTTGCCTACTGAAACCCACTACACAATAAAAACAATATCAGATACAATATTGTCCTTTAACAGAATGAAAGAGGAAATTGCACACTCAAGCAGAAAAGCATTCTTTGAAAAGATCCAGTGCCACTGAAGTGACAGCTGTCAACTTATATGAAAGGACGTCAGGGACATTCCAGGTGAGCCACTCTGGGAAGGACGCAACCAACCAGGCTCTCTGCATCCAACTTCACAAGACAAAAACAGATATGGAATGGCTGATGATTTATACCAATTCCCAAGTGTCCTAGGGTGTGTGGGGAGAGGGGCAAGAAAGGGGTAAATGACCAACATTTTGTTGCTATCACAATGTAAGCTCTCTACTCCTTTTTACATGTGTACCATGAAACTGCACACAGACATGAAGGGAAGAGACTCACAGCACAATACTGCTTTCATCATCCTGCAGGCATCCCTTAACAGAAATAATGAGGAGGTTTTTGTTATTAGTAAGCGAAGAAAAATGGTTGCACATTTAGACACCCAGAGTCTTTCGAAGTTGGGCGGCATACAAATGTAGCAGCAACAATAACAAACAACTGCTGACAGAGCTCTCAAAAATCAAATAAGGAACAGCAGCAATTTTACAAGCCAGTGCACTTAATGAGGCCTCCAAATGTGCATGTGTGACATTCAGCTGTCAGAGTGGCTACCTAAGCACCTGTTTTAATGAATCCCGAAAGGTTTGGTCTTCATTCAACGGCTGCCCTAGCTGATCATCCGCTACCTTTTATTTAGATTATTTCTGTTTTACTATACTCTTTGAGCCCAGAAGATTTTTACGTCTGCTTTGCATGTTAAAGAAATATAGAAGTGAATTTCCTAGTTCTCCCTCAAATGAAATGCACTACCACCTTCAATTAAATGCATTACTTTTATCTTACCAGTGCAGAAGGCAGCTGACCTGCCAGTGTCCTCCAGATGTGTTGGATGTAACCTTTTGATAAGGACAGAGATGACCACTCCAGCCCATCAAGTCAACATTGCTTGAATTTTCAAAATGTCTTTTGACACAATTCCTCATCAAAGTTCTCGAGTACACTTAGTGGCCATAGAATAAGATGATCTGACTTTTTATGGACTGCTAATTGGTTAATTGCTTTGTTAAAATTACACCGCCAGTTTGGTGTCGTGGTTAAGGCACCAAGCTAAAAACTTGGAGATTGTGAGTTCTAGTCCTGACTCAGGCACAAAGCCAGCTGGGTGACCTTGGGTCAGTCACTTTTTCTCAGCCCTAGGAAGCAGGCTGTTGTGGCTTGCCCCCGTCCCATGCAGCTGCTCATGGATCCGGAAGAACAAGAACAGACCATAGAGTGGCAAGAGCAGTCTGTAGCTCCGGCACCGGAGTCCGAGACCGAAGAGGAAACAGGGTCAGAGGACGATGCTCAATCAGGGCCTTCTGCACCTCCTCAGCAGGAGTTCAGTGACTCCAGTGAAGAGGAGGGGCCTCTGATTGATGCTAGGGCACGCAGGGCAGCTAGCCGGCAAGAGTGGCTTTGCAGAAGGAGGTCTACTCACAGGTAACCCTGCAGGCAGAGGGGCCACGCCCTAAGCCTATATAAGGTTGACTCACAAAGGGCAATTTTGCTGCTGGAAACAACGGATGTCTTTACTGGGCTTCTGATTACTCTGTCGGTGCTATCAGTTGGACGAACTCCAGTCCTGGCTCTCGACCAATTCCAGCAATTTGAGGCAATTAAGGTCTTCATAATCTGTTTGTTTTGTTTTGTCTTTGAATTCCCGGCCAAAGTGTTTGTGAATGTTAACAAGCACTTTGGGAGAAACTCTGAACTTGAATGATCACTAAGCCTTGATTAGTGATAAAACCTACTTTAGTTTGGACAAGTGTGTGTGTGTGTGTGTGTGTGTCGTTTCTGGGGGTTTGCTGCGCTGGGTCACAACACAGGCCATGCCAAATCAACTTCTTAAATCTTGTGAAGAAAACTGCAGGGACATTGTCAGGAGTCAACACTGATTTCAAGGCATCAGAAAGGGGGAAAAATGGTTAAAAAGATTTTATGAAATATGTAGGAAAAATGGACAGTTTTCTCCATGAGAAAGTAAGGGATCTATGCTGGAACCCATGCTATTTTGCTTGCTCACAAATGCTCTTGACTTAGGAGTAAGCAGTGACTAACCAAATTTGCAGTAAACTGTTTAGAATGATAGAAACTGAAAATGACTATGAAGAGAACCAGAAGAAATTATTTGAACTAGGCAAATGCCAACAAAATTGCAAATGCAATTCAGTTTAAATAAGTACAAAAGGACGCACATTGGAGTAAAACTTCATATTCACATTGATGTGGTCTGATATGTCTGTAGCTAATTGTAAAAGGATTATAGAAAGATGTCAAGTCAGTTTATAGCAGTGGGGAAAGGCAAAGGCTGTGCTAGGGACCATTAGGAAAGAGATTACAAACAAAATGCCAATATTTTTTAATGTATCTGGCAGTAGTATACTATGTACAGGTAGTCCTTGACTTACAACAGTTCCTTCAGTGACGTTCAAAGTTACAACGGCACTGAAAAAAGTGATTTATCACCATTTTTCACAGTTACGTGATCAACTTTTGCAATCTTCTGACAAGCAAAATCAATGGGGAAGCCAAATTCACTTAACAACCATGTTACTAATTTAACAACTGAAGTGGTTCACTTAACTGATGTGGTAAAAAGTCGTAAAATGGGGCAAAACCAGAGGTGGGTTCCTCCCGGTTCGGACCGGTTTTCTCAAACCGGTAGCGACCCGCTGGTGACATCACGATGATGTCACCGATCTGGTTCGGTCCGTGCCGGTCCGTGGGCGCCGCCATATTTTTTTGAATTTTTTTTTATTTTATTTTTTGGAAAAAAAAATTTCTTCTGCACATGCACAGAAGCTGAGTTTCCGGCACTGCGCATGCGTCGTCATCTTGTTTTCGGCATGCTTTTTTTTTTTTTGAATTTTTTTTTAAAAAAATTGGACTGCGCATGCGCACGCAGCCATGCGGCGCGGCCACGCGGCGTGGGAGGAAGCGAACCTCCCGCGCCGCGTAAGGTAAGTTAGAACCCACCCCTGGGCAAAACTCACTTAACAAATTTCTCACTTAGCAATATAGATTCTGGGTTCAATTATGGTCGTAAGTCGAGAACTACCTGTACAGAGTATGTCGTACTATATACAATTCATACATGATATTAATAACCATTGGAAAAAGTGCTAAAGATGACAACCAAATTATCAGGTATCCTGGCCATATTACTTATGAGAGAAGAATAGATTGTTTGAGACTACTTTGGAAAAGTTGGCAATTAAAGGAGACATAATTGGAATGTATAAAACCAGGCATGAAATTAAGAAATAGGACAGCAAGAATTTCTCTCTCTCTCTCTCTCTCTCTCTCTCTCAAAATAGTAAGACTATGGGCCATGTAATGAAACTGATTGGAAGATTTAAAACCGACAAAAGGAAGCACTTCTTCAGGATTAACCTGTGGAATTTGGGTTAATTGTGGAATTAACATGTAGAATCCATCCCCATTAGGCATGGTAATGATGATTAATTTGGGGTGGCAATATAAGATTATAAATTCATGGATGGCAGGTCCATCAAGGGCAAGTCAGTGTTCTTTCTGGGTTGGAAGAAGCAGGCATTCAAATACAAGCTGCAAGGAGATGAATACTCTTCACCTCCTGCTTGTGAGCTTCCAGAGAATTTGGGTAGCCACGGTGAGACTAACTCGGTCTTTGGTTATTCATTTTTAATAAAACATTTGACTTTTTTAATCTATTGTTTGTTCCATCATACATCGTAACAAATAATGAAATATCAGAAACTTTGGGCTGGGTGGGATGAAAATTCATCCATTTGGAGAAGTGATTTAGATCTAGATGATTTTTCTAAAATAAACATGAAAGAAGGCAGAAGGAAAACCTACACTGTCTCCTACAAGGTTTTGAATGCTCACCCAACTTCAGGAGCAGATTTTCAAATGCACAGAGTATATCACAGTCCTTATTTTTATCTGGATTGCAATATTTTTAGATGTTTTCTTTTAAGAATGGGTGTGAATTGATAGGCCATTTTGGTATGATTTACATGGTTAGTTGACTCCCCCATCCTTATCAAGTGAAGCTGCTCTCTTAGCAATAGTGGATCTAATTGCACATGGAAATCATGGGCTATATTTTACAACCATTCATAATTTGGTTTTGTATGAATTTTGCAATAACAAAGTGCAAGTGAATTTTTATTAAAAAGGTAACATAGAATGAACCTGGAGCTGGTTTATTGCTGTGAAGCCAATAGATTATGAGTTATTCCTACTCATGATAGTGAAAAAATCAGTACATGCATGGCTATATTGTTTAACACTCTGAATTGTACATGTAGATTTGAAATATAATAAATGGTGTCAATTAAAGATCCTCTGAAACTAGTGATATGACTTTATCATTTTTATTCTTCCTATTATTATTTATTCTTCCTAGGAACGGTCCTACATTTGAAAGAAATTCTAGATCTAAACCCCAGTTCAAATATTTTCTCGGCTTTAGTATAAAGTGGAGTTATAGACTGAATAGTATTTTCTTGATTATATTACTTTGTAAGAGTGTGTGTGTGTGAAAGAGAGAGAGAGAGACAGACAGACAGACAGACAGACAGACTAGGGCAGATTTGAAGGTAGCCCTTTGGTTTGTACATTTCTTAGTCATGCCAAAAAGGGGGGGAAACTGTCTAGAAGAAATAAATTTAAGATAGCATCAGTACTGCTTGCAGGCTAAGTCTGGCTCCTGTATAAATAACATTAAAACAGGAAAACTTTTTGGCAGAAATCCTAGGTTTGATGTCTTGGATCAATAAACAGGTTTTCCCTCTCCATATTTAAATGTATCAGATATAAACCAGCAAGTTAAAAGAGAGAAAGAGAGAGAGACACCACCAGCACTTTAATTATGTTTCAGTAATACTTTTGAACTGGAACCTTTGTTTTTTAAAGAAAGTCTGTTCTTTGTTGCCATAGAGATAGATTCCCAGAGTGAAATTATATTATACTGGCTTTTTCCCAGGTTTTTAGCAATGTGCAATCAACTCCCACTCTTCCTTCAGTCTGTCAATAACGTTCCCACCACCCTATTTCCCAGCGCTTAACCATTTAACAGATTTGAATCTGGGGGAGACATGTGAGACATGGCTATGCGGTGGGCTGCCAAGGCGGGAGATCAGTGACGGAAAGATGAAAAAGGAAAGGTTGGCTTCCCTTCCAAAACATTCAGCAATTGGAGTGCAAAGAAATCCTTGCCCTGTCTTTTCTTCTCTACTTTTTCCTATTATCGGAGAAGCTCTCTGAAGGGCACATTCACTGTCAGGTTCAGATATGCACAAGCACATAACAAGTGTGGTGATAGGAAGGAACAAATATCTCTATTAGTCTGACACTGCCAAAGCAATTTCATCTTGGAAAATGAATCTTGTTCTCCTGAGATGAAATTTTCTTGCATTTACGCAGCAGGCTACCTCCTCTTACAGCAGCGTGGCTTCCAAATTAGTCCATATTAACATCTTTAAAGGCTTATCAGGGCTATGGAAGAAAAACAAAAATCCTGTGAACTAGGCAAGATTTAAAAAAAAAAACCAAAAAACCAAAGGACTGTACTAGTTCCAAGGAAAAATGAGAGCTCGCAGTTTACAGTTGTTGAAATGATTTGAAGCAAATATTTCTGCATTTAAATATAAAGCTATGCAATTAAGTTACGGTACTTCCTCCTCGCTTTCTTTAGGTTAATTTCCAACATCCCACAGCATACAAATTCAATTTATTCTTTAGTCCCTAGCGTTTTCAAGCCCCTTTATTTTTAATGGGACTATTTTTATTGAAGGAAGTTTTCATTATAAGTGAAAAGGACTAGGAAAAGACCTTGACATATGTGCTGGATATGTGAAGTAGTACACTGAGGAGAGAAAAATAGCCCACATTATTATAGCTGCAAGAAATATATCTGCTTATCATTTACTGCCTCAGAAAAAAAATCATTTACTGGCTCCCTGGTTTTGGACAGGGAAATAAACTGTATGTTATTTTGTTTAAAGTATCATATTTAGGTTAAAAGAAAGAAAATGCCAAGTGTGAAAATCTCAATTTTTCTTGTATATCAACCAAACAAAGCCAATACAATTTGCACATCTGGGTGGTTGTTGTTTTGCAAAACCGAGGTGTTTGTTTTCTTACTAGTTTTGAAATAAGTAAATGTAATGAACTTATAGAGGTTTTTTATTTATTTATTTGTATTTGTAACATGAAATGAAATCTGAATAAAAATGATTCTGTCCAGGATTTATAGTTCACGCAGTCAAGCAGCAGGGAGCAACCCTGCCCTTCTAAAAGTCATGTTACCACGTCAGAGGAAAGAGTTGTTTGCACATTGAGTACAACTGATTTCATTGCAGAGACTTTTGAATGTCCAGCGATAAATCCAGAGTTAAGGATGGAAGTTTTCCTATCCCCAGGCATCTGCAGAATGGACAATCATTCTGCATGCAATCTTTTTTCCCACAGACACCACATCACAACTTCAGGAGCTACTGCGTAGGTAAAATTGTACAGAGTATTTCATTTTACCATTGACATGAATGCAAGTCAGCAGGTAAGTGTACCCTGAAGGCCTTTAGGCTGAAGAATGACCAAACTTTCCTGGGCAGATTAACAGCATCCATTTTCTCCCATCACTTTTGCATTGCGTTAACTGTGATGAAGAATATTTCCCTGCCTCCTTATGACCGCAATTGAGCCCAAAATTTCCATCACTAAACAAGGTAGCTGTTAAGTGAATTTTGCCCCCATTTAAACTTCTTTTGCCACAGTTCTTAAGCAAGTCATTGCAGTTGTTAAGTGAATCATGTAGTCACGAAGCAAAGCTGGCTTCCCCCATTGACTTTGCTTGTCAGAAGCTGGCTGGGAAGCTTACAAATAGTAATCACATGACCCGGGACGGTATAACTGTCATAAATATATGTCAGTTGCCAAATGTCTGAATTTTGATCATGTGTTCATAGGGATGCTGCAATGGTCATACATGTGAAAACAGGTCAAAAGTCACTTTTTTCAGTGCCCTTGTAAATTTGAATGGACACTAAACAAATGGTTATAAGTCGAGGATTACCTGTACTAATCAGTATAAAAGTTGCCCTCTCCATATTTTCCTCAGGCAGCCATCTTAGACCATATGAGCCTGAATACACCATCAGGATATTTGTTCATTGTTGGAGAGCTAGTTTGGTCTAGTGTTAAGACATCAGATTAGAAACCAGGAAACTATGAATTCCAGGTCCACCTCTGGCATGAAAGCCAGCTGGGTGACTTTGGCCCAGTCACTCTCTCTCTCAGCCCACAATCTCAGGCTTGGTTGACAAGTGTCAACCAGTAGAACAATGCTCAGTTGATCTGGAGGGGGGAAAAGGACCCTGCGCTTAAGGAAAAATGCTAGGAAGAAAAAAATATTGTTGATTCTTGGCATTTAAAATTCAGCATTAAGACATTTATTTCCTTAAATAGTAGTAAGGATTACTGGGTTAACATAATTTTAGCTACCCTTTTGATATTAGAACTCTCAGTGAATTTCATCAACCTCAGTCCCAAGCTACACTACTAAGCAGATATAATTATTCTTAATTTAGCACCGGCATCAGACAATCACAGTAAGAATTTGTAGTCTCCATTTCTAAAGATTGTCCTATTATATCCCTACAAAAAAAACCTGCAGTTCTAATAACAGAAGGCTGTAGGATGAACTTGTTCTTGCTAAATCAAAATTTTTAGCCCATGTTCGGTGATAATTTTCCTGTTTCACCATATGCACCCTTCTTCACTAGACAAAAATGGTGTTAATATTTATTTGCTTTTCTTTGATATATTTTCCATTATCTTTCCTGAATTCTAAAGTGAAAATAGAAGAGTTTTGAGGATGAGTCTGAGCCTCCTTACTGAAGGTCACTGAAATGTTAGCACTTTGGCTGCTTAAACAAAGTCCATTTGTGAATTATAAAAGTATCTCATCTAATAAAATATAAATGTCTTCTCTTAGCTAAAATTGAATGCACTTCCCTATATACGTCTCTTCTGGCCATTAATTTACATTAAGTTTTTTTGCAACCATATAAGATCAGCCAAGTGATAAGCTTTTATTTCTTGTCCACTTAAATCAAAGGTAAAATGCCAGTTGAGATATTTAAAAAAATGCACACAAATGTGGATCCTTTTCAAAACTGACATTTCTTCCTTACTGTGTACTAATACTTTTTTTTAATAAACAGTGGTAAAATACATGTACAGAAGTGATAGAATCTAATCACAATTTCAGGGTTAGCAGATAATAAGGAGCATACCTAAGTGATTCCTTTTATTCTAAGAACAGCTTTTAAGATGGCAAGTCGCTGCAAGGCCACTTAAGATGTGCACAAAAGGGTTTTTCTTTTTACCAATTGATCTCTTTTCACCAGATATGTTCAAGCAATGCTTTCGGTTGGGGATGTTTCATTTGGATTCCAGCAGTAAGCAACAGGATGGTGGCCTAATCTCATCTGGTTAGGATGATAGGAAGGCATAAAGTTGGGGAAGGCTGTACTAAAACGTGAAATAATAGAACTAATAAAAAGAACAGCTACACATGTACGCACACACCAGCCAGAAGCAATCCATTGTAAGAAGGTTCACTGAAAGAAAGTTCATTGAAAATTATAGATCATAAACTACTATGCTAGTCCAGAGCGAGTAGATAGAGCTATAGATAGAAGAAAGAAAGAAAGAAAGAAAGAAAGAAAGAAAGAAAGAAAGAAAGAAAGAAAGAAGGAAAGAAAGAAAGAGAAAGAAAGAAAAGAGAGGGAGGGAGGGAGGGAGGGAGGGAGGGAGAGAGAGAGAGAGAGAGAGAGAGAGAGAGAGAGAGAAAGAAAGAAAGAAATTCTTACTTCTCCATCTAGAGCAGCGGTTCTCAACCTGTGGGTCGTGACCCCTTTGGGGGTCGAGCGACACTTTCACAGGGGTCGTCTAAGCGCACGCTAGCCCGCCATCTTGGTGACTGGCAATGCGCACGCGCGGGGAGGGGTCGTGGCGGGGGTCGTGGCGGCGGGGCGGGGGTCGCGGCATTAGGAAGATTGAGAACCACTGATCTAGAGCTAAGAGAGAGCTCAAAAGTCAGCCAGCCAGCTTCCGTGCCTAAGGGAGGACAAGAAGGTGCTGCTAATCTAACACTTTAGCCACTACACCACACTAGCTTCTGGATGGTTTGATTGATATATACATGGAAAGTTTGATTTCTGTGTTCTTCAAGATACATAGGACTTCTTATATAAACATGCTATTATGTCTGTGAAGCTTCAGCTTAAGCAAGAGTAGAACATCGGGCAACTTTAGACTACAGTATGTAGTCAACAACTCAAGAACAAATTACAGCACTGCAATGCAGAAGATTACTTGGAAAATGCAATGGCCTGCCTCCATTACAAGCATATAATAGTTGCTTAGGGATGCTGCATGGCTCCTAATCTGTTTCTGAATACAGCTCAAAGTGCTGCTTTTATTCTATAAACTCCTTCATGGCTTGGTTCTCAGGTCCTTCAAGTATGCCTTCTTCAAGTAGAACTGGCCCATCATCGAGCTTGATTTGTAAGAGTTGTCATCTTGGTCACAGATACCAATTTTGGTTAACAACTTTATTTTAAATAACGTTTAAAATTTACAAGTTTACCCCTTTGTATATGTATGTGATGTCAATCAGGGGTGAAATTCAGCAGGTTCTGACAGGTTCTGGAGAACTGGTAGTGGACATTTTGAGTAGTTCAGAGAACCAGCAAATACCACCTCTGGCTGGCCCCAGAGTGGGGTGGGAATGGGGATTTTGCAGTATCCTTCCCCTGCCACGCCCACCAAGCCACGCCCACAGAACCGGTAGGGAAAAAATTTGAATTTTACCCGATGTCAATGCATACAAAGGGCCAGGGCTTCTACTGCATGATTGTGACACCCAGGTGCTCACAGTTCATGGAACACATCCTTTTGATTATTATGATAATAATGATTATTATCCCCAAGTCTTATGACATTTTGACTAGGTTTTTAATGAATACATGATTTTAGTATGATGCGGGTGTTAATTTTAATCTTTTAATCTTTTGAAATCTTTAAAACAATGAATATTTTAATCATCCTATTACTTATATATTTTACATTTTTAACTGACTTGACTACTTGGCAGAGTACAAAGATAGGTTGTAAATCAAATCAATACAAAAAACATGGTGTAACACTCCCCAAAAATATTCTAAAAAGTCAATAATGCAGCATATAAATCCAAACCAGAAAAATGGCTGGGGATAAAGTAGACTCCATCAAACCCTTTCCTGCTTTTTGTCAAATGCTCCATTTATTTCAAGGGTTCATAGCTTATTTTAACTAGTTTTCTATGAATGAAAAGAGGATATTCAGCAATCACAAGTCACTTATTTTCATTTTTCAATATGAAGGGTCCAAAGGAGTTTCCACATGCTTCTTGGAAACCAAGAATTTTTTATTTTCATTTGTGTTTTATAGGCTGCCTGACTCCCAATGACTCTGGCCAGCATGCAATTAAAAATATAAAAATGTAAAATTCAAAACACAAAAAAGGAATTATGAATAGCAATAGCAATAGCACTTAGAGTTACAGTGCTTCACAGCCCTCTCTAAGCGGTTCACAGAGTCAGCATATTGCCCCCAACAATCTGGGTCCTCATTTTACCCACCTCGGAAGGATGGAAGGCTGAGTCAACCTTGAGCCGGTGAGATTTGAACTGCCGAACTGCAGCTAGCAGTCAGCTGAAGTAGCCTGCAGTACTGCACTCTAACCATTGCGCCACCTCGGCTCTTGATGCCCAAAAGAACATATAACCAATCTCCTCACCCCCCAAAAAAACCTATTCAGGAGATTTGAATTTACTTTACTCTACCCCAAAGCCTGGGACAATATCCAGCTTTTTAATAGCTTTGAATAATCATCAGGGTGGGAGCCATCTGGATCGGGGGGGGGGGGTGGAGGTATCATTCCTGAGGGCAGGCATGGAGAATGATAGAAAGAAGGCAAGTGCCTGGGTCCCACAAGATGGCACTGCTTAATTGATGGGGCCCATAATATGGCTACTCTGTCTGATCACACTTCATGGGCATAAAAAATCAGAGACAGGTAATCCCTCAAATAACCAAACTGTAGGTCTGTGTATAGCTGAATACCAGCACCTTGAACTGAATCTGGTAGCTAACCAGTAACCATTACAGCTTTGCAAAGCAGTGGGGTCACATGGGAACAACCATCCATGCCCAACACTGCTTGCACTGTTTGTTTACTTTTTATGTTTAGTTACTTTTACACCTACATTTAAATTCCTTAGTGAAGGAATAGGACTTCAATAGCAGCAAAAGAAAATTATTTACTTTTTTTTTTTTTTTTCGCCAATGGGCAAGTTGTGATAGGCACTTCCTGCAATACTAAATGACAGGATAGCCACATTACCATACTAAGTCATGAATATGGGGCATGTCTCTGGGACATTTAGTACTGTAATAGGCATTTGGCAAGATTCAGTGGAAGGGGTAGGGTGGTTACATTCCTGGACCGCACTTTCAGGAGAAGCTGGAATTGCTGAACCTTGGAAAATGCCTCCTGATCAGTTACTATCAAGTTAGAGGTACTTATCTTGACCCAACAGCAGCTGTAGGCTAAAATAAATGGGATCAATCTTACCTTTTATTGTAGCTACTCTACCATCCCCAGTATTTTGAACGAAACAAGGGGTCCTTGGTGCTCTCTGAGCTTGCTTGTTTTCTTGCAGATGTTTCATTACCAAAACTAGGTAACATCCTCAGTGCTAGTGAGGTGTGCCGTTTGTTGTCAGTTTATATTCTGCACTCACTAGCACTGATGATGTTACCTAGTTTGGATACTGAAACGTCTGCAAGAAAACAAGCAACCGAAAAACCTCACTGCCTTGTGGAAGCTTGAAACGCCGGCGGCGTTGCCAGCAAAGCTGGATTAGCCAGCACGATCGAAAAAGTCCATCACGGAAGCGATACGCACTACCGGAGTGAAGATTGGGACTCGCCTAATACCTAGGACCGTAATCCTGAAGAGGGGAGCCTAAATCCGAGGAATAGTCCAGGAATGGTAGTTTCTGACTGAAAGCCGTCTCCAAAAGCGTCTCTCTCGGGCCAGACTGAGTTGAAAACTGGGGGCCGGAGAGAGAGGCAAGGAGGCGTGGCTGCGAAATTTATGACTCAGTCTCTGGGCAGATCAGACTGTAACAACCCATTCCTGGACTATCCCGCAACTACACTGGAGAACAAGCAATCTCAGAGAGCATCAAGGACTTCTCATGTCAACCCTGAGCTGCAAATATTCTTTATTTGAATGAAATGTTTTTTTCAGCATCTTGTTATATAAAGCACAAAGGAGCATAGCAACTCTGTTGGTAAACAGTACCCTTCTGATATATTTGCTTTTGTGTGCAAGACAGGTTGAGTTCTATATCTATGAAACCTGCCATGTATAATTAAAATGCTTAACCTCAGAACAGCAATGTTGTTTTCAAAGATAGGAATATATAATTTTGAATAAACAGGTAGTCCTCCATTTACAACCATTCGTTTAGTGACTATTCAAAGTTACAACGGCACTAAAAAGTGACTTATGACCATTTTCACACTTATGACTGTTGCAGTATCCTCTGCACGTGATCACGTAGTCATGTGGCCACGTGTTCAAAATTTAGACACTTGGCAACTGGCATGTATTTATGAGGTCATGTGATTTATGAGGTCATATGAGGTCACCTTTTGTGACCTTCCGACAAACAAAGTCAATGGGGAAACCAGATTCACTTAACAACTATGTTACTAACATAACAACAGCAGTGATTCACCTACAACTCTGGCAAGAAAGGTTGTAAAATGGAGAAAAACTCATTTAACACAACTGTCTTGCTTAGCAATGGAAATTTTGGGCTCAGTTGTGGTTTTAAATTGAGGACTACCTATACACACAAAGTGGTTAGTTTATTTCAGTGTTTGTCAACTTTGGCAATTTTAAGACATGTGGACTTCAACTCCCAGAATTCCCCAGCCAGCTGGGAATCTTCAATCCTGGGAGTTGAAGTCCATACATCTTAAAGTTACTAGATTTGACAAACACTGGTTTATTTAAAGAAAATCCCCAAATGGTAGGTTATTATTAGAAATAAATTTAGCCATAAGCTATGATGCGGTTTCAGAAACTGTTTGAAATATTACCCAGGTGGACCAGTGTAACAAACAGAGTTCTCAGACATTTTAATTTCCAAAGTGTTATTCTCGATAGTTCTTGCAGACAAAAAATAGAATCAGCTTTTCAGATGCAGCCATTGGATTAAAGAAAATGTGTTTTATCTTGGTAAAGATTTATCTTGATGTTTCTTAAAAAGTCCATTTCATTCCAGTTAGGTCCTAATTTCACATAGGAGTGAAATTGCATTCACTGTTGTAAGATTTACATCCAGTTAATAAATGTTTCATTGAGTTACTCATTTATGAATAGCAGGACTTTCTCCTAAGTATTATTTAAGGGAGCTGGTGTGTCCTACAATACAGTATACAGTACTGTTTTGCTGATAAAAAATATCATTACATTGGTTTAGCAAGGATCCAAAAATCTTAAGTAAATGTAATCTCATGCATAGCTTAAACTTCAAAAGAAGGGAAGTGGAAATAGAAGAGAAAGTGATGATATACCCATTTAGAAACTTATGACAGGACAAAAATAAAATTCATTAGAATGGTCTACATTAGATCAAAAGTATTATACAGAAAATAACCATAGATTCTCAGCTTTATTAGTGGTCTTCTGTTTCACTAGTAGTACATAAGAATGCAAATATGGACAATATATAGTACTTGCCTTTTTCATACAAAAAAAGTTACTTTAATAAATCTGTGGGGGGATTCCAGTTTTGAACTTCTGACAAAAATGTACATTAAAATTCTGCAAAAACATTCTCTAGTACCGTACTTTGGTTCAAAAGAGATAGCATCGAAGGTCAGCTAAGTAAGTTTTAAAACAGTCTTGGACTCTCCACATTTCATTGAACTACAGTCACCCTTATCTAATAAATTACATTCTCCTGGATTAAAAGATCAAATAGCTTTTCACCCATTGTTATAAACACAGGGCAGTGCCATTTTAAGCCTCTGAGAAGTCCAGGGGAAGAATATTCATTGGAGGCCCCACTTTTTTTCTCATTGCATGACAGTGAAGTTTTTCCCCTCAGTTTGTCCTGCCCAATTATTTTAGCAAAGATGGATTAGAATCATGTCTCTGGTGGAACCAAGGGCAACTGCCTCCCTTTAAGGCTTTGACCAGCTGATGATCATTATCTATTTTCTTGATGTTGTGGACAGGGGTGGGTTCCAAAAATTTTTACTACCACTCTGTGGGCGTGACTTAATTTTGTGGGAGTGGCTTGACGGCCATGTGACCGGGTGGGAGTGGCTTGACGGCCATGTGACTGGGTGGGAGTGGCTTGACGGCCATGTGACTGGGTGGGAGTGGCTTGATGGCCATGTGACTGGGTGGGAGTGGCTTGGCGGTCGTGTGACCGGGTGGGAGTGGCCAACTTGTAAAATGTGGTGAAAAAGTGACTTATGACCATTTTTCACACTTAACGACCGTCAGTCATTAAGTGTGAAAAATGGTCATAAGTCACTTTTTTCACTGCCATTGTAACTTTGAACAGT
>QLTV01000631.1:7045-38949 GCA_003457575.1 Thermophis baileyi | reverse complement strand
TTGTTTAAATTACTTATTTCATATATTTTAAAGTTAAAAAGTAATATAAAAATAATGTAGAACATTGGTTTTCAACCTTTCTCAATTTGATGTCATGTTGTGTTGGAATTCTAAGAACTGTAATTCCATTACATTTGGATTGACATTAGATTGTGGACGTATTGTCTATATAATACTCTGAAACTCAAGAAGAGCTGTTCAGAATGAATTGTAGGCAAAATTTTATTTTTTAATTTTATTTTTCTATCTCTGGCACTCGATAGACTGTCTAACTCAAATCATTCAATTACTGCAGGATATTTTTAAAGATATTTGGAATATCTCATTACTGTTGTACACTGTTTTAAGTATATTGTTTTTAAATGATTGCTTTTTGAAAATGTTGGCAGGCCAACCATCTCCTTGTTTAAGAACATCATCCAAAATGAAACCAATTGAAGAAAGTGTGGAAGATGATGTCTTTCAAGCTCCATCTGCCACACCATTTAAAGGTCATGAGTGACTTCACAGGATATTCATGCATTTGTTCAGAAGAATTGCAACTGTAGATGACGGCTTTGTTATTTGTGTTTTAAATTTTATCCGTCTTTTGACTTTGTAGTATCTATGAGCAAACTTTTACCGATCACTCAAACTGAATTAAACCAATTGAAGAAAGTGTGGAAGATGATGTCTTTCAAGCTCCATCTGCCACACCATTTAAAGGTCATGAGTGACTTCACAGGATATTCATGCATTTGTTCAGAAGAATTGCAACTGTAGATGACGGCTTTGTTATTTGTGTTTTAAATTTTATCCGTCTTTTGACTTTGTAGTATCTATGAGCAAACTTTTACCGATCACTCAAACTGTACTAACCTCCACTCCAAAGTTCTTGTTTGTTTCAGTACAACTAAAAGACCTGTTTGGGGCTTCTTTGTGCTTGAATGAATGGAATATGAGGAACTATATGAGGAATGGAGGAACTATATATACATAGGGCATTTATGCACACATCTGGCTCCTGTTCTAAAGTAAATGACAGCTTTCACAGCATCTGGAGTGCCACATGTGCATTAGCCTAGGCACATAAGGATGTTAGCATTTAATTACAACATTGTAATGAACCACGTGGATTATATGAAAAGTAGTCCCAGTAAAATATATATTTATTTTAGCTTTTTCGGCAATAAGTAGGATGCGATTCTAAAGAGACTTAGCAATGATACATCTGCACAATCTGGAAAATACTGTAGGTTTACTACAGTATTGACCTGTATTTCTTAAAGATCAAAATCCTGTCAACAGTAACTTAAATTAGCAAGGGAGAGGGTAGTTTCTAGCATCCTTTCCTGTCTTGAATTGGAAAAGGATTACTATTGTCAAAAATAAAAGTTCTGATTAGGTATTGTGTAGTATGTCACTCACATTCTGGCATGTGTATAAGTGAGCAGTTCTCATTTTTCCTTATGGTATCAGTAGGGTTAATTCCAGGCATACTTTTACACACAATTCTCTCTTGGTGGACTGGAACTAATAATGTTACAATCAGCAGTGATTATAGTTCTTTTTGATCAGTTCATGTGTGTGTGTGTGTGTGTGTATACACACACACAATATACACACCCTGTTGCCCCCAAAATAAGACATCCCCTGATAATAAGCCCAATCGGGCGTTTGCGTGCATGGCAATAAGGCCAAGTGCTTATTTTAGGGTTCATAAAAATATAAGACAGGGTCTTATTTTCGGGGAAACACGGTAGTAATAGTAATAGTAATAGTAATAGTAATAGTAATAGTAATAGTAATAGTAATAGTAATAGTAATAGTAATAGTAATAGTAATAGTAATAGCAATAGCAATAGCAATAGCAATAGCAATAGCAATAGCAATAGTAATAGTGTGTATTTTAAATAAAATAAGACAACATAAATTTGTAGCTAGGACATTGTGCTGATTGGAGCATGTCTGTTTTACAGACAGTATAACAAAATACAACCACATTCAAAGACAAAGCTTTATACATTTGAAAAATAAAATAAAATACATAATAAATAATAAACAAAATAAAACCATAATATAATAAATTAAATATGTACTTAAATCAATTTTCTTTGATTTCGACTTATGATCAAAATGAAAATCAACTTACAATTTCATTAAAATAAATTGCAATTGTAAGTTGACAACTACTGTCCTAGCCCCAGGGGTGGGTTCCAACTTATCTCGCTGCCGGTTCGCTCCCTCCCGCGCCGCGTGGGCGTGCCTCGTGGGTGTGCGCGCACCTTGTGCGCACGCGCATGCGCAGTAACGAAAAATCCAAAAAAATTAATTTAAAAAAAAGCTGAAAACAAGATGGCAACCACATGCACAGTGCCGGAACTCGGCTTCTGCGCATGCTCAGAAGGAAAAAATGTTTTTAAAAAATTTGAAAAAAAAAATAAAAAAAAAGATGGTGGCGCCCACGGACCAGCACTGACTGAACCGGGTTGGTGACATCATTGTGATGTCACCAACGGGTCGCTACCGGTTTGGGAGAACTGGTCCGAACTGGGAGGAACCCACCCCTGCCTAGCACTAGACTAGACATATGTGTTTTATATGCTGTTCATAGATACATAAAAGCATTTTTGGGTGTTATTTTGTACAAAAGTATTGGGTCCCACCATGGTGCAGAGTGTCCAAACTAGACAAATGATTTTGGCACCAGGGACAGAAAATCCACAAGCATCTTTTTTTTTTTTTTTTGCTGTAAAAATAATAAAAATAATAATAACTTAACATAAGCTGCTCTCTCCTCAACTTCAGTGGGCTACTTGTTTGGCTCTGCATATAAGCACAGCTAGACTGTTCAAATTCCTCTAAGGGCTCCTCCAGATGGCTGAGTGAAAGTGCTATCCCACAGTCCTTGAGTAAGTATGCTGCCAGCAGAAATTGTGCTACCACATTGCCAATTTCTATTATGCAATGGTAATGAAGCTGAAGAGCGCTGTCCTTATCCAGCTCTTGAGGGACAAGTTTTTCTTATGCAGCTCTTGAGGGACAGGTTAAGGCATAGGTGGATTTCCCTGACTTTTCCCACCTCTCATCTGTCAGCAAAAAAACCACAACAGCTACCGTTCTCCTTAATGTGCAGCATTGCAGTTACGCTACATTCAAGGAGATGGCTGTTCTAAAAGGCAGGTTTGGTTACTCCTCAAGTTGTTCAACTAACAAGTCACAGGCATAGAGGAGTACTTGAGATGAAGTGGGAGGGCGCTCCTTCCAATCCTCCTACTCAGCGCAACTCTGTGAAGTCTGGATCAGACTTCTCCATCACAACACGTCAGGGAACGTATGCGTCTGTCGTTCACAAACGGTGGCATAGCTGTTGCAAATGTTCATTTTATGGCTAGGGGGCGCTCAAACAGGAAAGCACAAAACAGGAAGTCGGATCAACCAATCATCACACAGGACGCGCACTTCTGCACAATGCACAGTTGGGATTTGGAAGATGAGCGTGTCCCGTCTTATAGCCATCTGCAACCTATGTTTACCTATTAATCCCTTCACAGTGTAGGTATGTGGCGATGCAGTTCTGGACAACTCTAAATCAAGTTTAGAGTTGATTTAAATCAAGTGACATGCTGTGTCACTTCTGAATACAGGTAGTCCTCGACTTACGACAATTGAGCCCAAAATTTATGTTGTTAAGTGAGACGTTTGTTAAGTTAGTTTTGCCCCATTTTACAACCTTTCTTGTCTCAGTTATTAAGTGAATCGCTGCAATTGATAACTGAGTAACTCGGTTGTTAAGTGAACCTGGCTTCCCCATTGATGTTGCTTGTCAAAAGGTTGCAAAAGGTGATCACATGAGCTTGGGACATAGCAACGGTCATAAATATGAACGAGGTGCTAAGCATCTGAATTTTGATCACATGATCATGGGGATGCTGCAAAAGTTGTAACTCTGAAAAACGGTCATAAGTCACTTTTTCAGCCGTTGTAACTTTGAACGGTCACTAAATGACTGTTGTAAGTCAAGGACTGCCTGTAAAGGCCTAAAGCCCTTTGAAAAGTGCAGCTGGCCGATCACAGACAAGAAACTGGAAAGAAGAGCTGAAGGAATAGGGAGCTGTTTTTCCTTGGCATAATCTATCTTCTGTGCCCATGATCAAGCAGCCCTAAACCCTTGTTTCAAAATAGCCCAGCAGACAGGTGATTGGGAATGGGGCAAAGCAGGTTTGTGTGTGTGTGTGTGTGTGTGTGTGTGTGTGTGTGTGTGTGTGTGTGTGTGTGATTGAGAGAGAGAAACCGAGAATAAGAATCAAAGATTGGCTCTGCTGGCGGTAAGTGACCGAAGAATCCAGGTCGAATCATATGGTTCACAATTCCCAAAAGCAGTTTATGAAAAACCTGCAGTTTGTAATTAACCAGCATGTAATAACAACAGCCATCATCGTGGCAACAACTGTTGCTAACGTCCAAACAAAGTAGGCAAAATGGTGCTACCCTTTCCCCCATCAAGGTATTAAAAAACAGTAAAAAGCATGACCCCGTGAAATGCTTGTCAGGAAACCAGTAATACAGCAAGTTGTGACAACACTAGCAACGCACAGCTGGGGGAAAAAAATTGGTTATTTCCCTGTTTAAATCGACCTATGAATCACAAAACTACTGTTCTGTCTCAAAAAAACAAAACAAAACCCCTAAATGTGTTTTAAATCACAGATCTAGTAGTCTTTCAGAAGAGACTTATACTTGCTTGTATGACTCCTGTGTTGAGACTTGGTAAGTGCTTTAAAAGCTACCATTTAAGCATTTCATGAGTAGATTCTTCTGCAGAAACCCAGTATCCAGCCTCTCCTGCACCCCAAAGCAAAATGGCCCTGGAGAGCAGGTCCTAGCTACTGGAGAGAAGTTGTATTCAAAGATGCCTAAATTGGCCAATAAGAGCCAAGGAGATCCTAACTTCTGACTGTATCCTCAATCATAGATGAAGCATACTAGATTTTATCCTTGGTGAAAACTATTTGGAGAAGAAAAAGGCTGCTTTAGAACTGAACAGCCAACTTGAAGCTGTTTCAGTTATGGGCTGGGTAGGAGACAATAACAGTATCAAGAGGGGATGACAAAGAGCAGAGGGAGGGAGGAAGAAGAGGAAGAAGAAGACTGTAGCATCAAGCAGCTGCAGGGGTTACCAGGACAGTTTGTCCAGTTTGAAGAAAGTGAGGAAAACCCCAACGTTCAGTATCAAGAGAACAGAAACAATTCAGCTTCCCAATAATCAATCAATCCACAGTAAGAGACAACGTAGCCTCTATCTCACTAGACATTGTGGAAGGAGAAGCAGAAGGAAGATAACACCGCATCATTTTTGTTTTGGTGGATTTTTGGTTCATCTCGTTTCCTGGTTCTAAAAAAAGGAGAAAGGAACTACATTCATGTTAAGATGAAATAACATTTACCTTGCTTCAATACACATTTTCAACATTCTCCCTTGACATCGATTGCAAATCTGAAAAATTAAGTTCCTTGCTGCTGATTTGAGCTTTCTAGCTTCTGTCATGTCACAAAAAATAAATAAAATAAAATAAAATAAAATAAAATAAAATAAAATAAAATAAAATAAAACTTGTAAACATTTCTTCTCCTGTGTCATGTTATCAAAGGATTTTCCCTACCAGCAGCAATTCAGGATAACTCTGTAACTTTTAACTTTAACAAAACAAAATCCTTTTAGGCTGTTTAATGCAATTGATCGACTTTGATTTATTTCCCAGAATTGTGCAAGTCCAGTGGATTCAGCAGAACCAACTATTTTGATAACCAATGATGGGTGAAATGAAAAGATTCCACAGGCATTTCCAGTACTGTGTATATATTAATATAAATTCATCAGGGTACATTTCATCCTACATCTCTTCCCCACATGAATTTTAATTTACAGATTAAAGGAAGAAAATCCAAACCTGAAATCTGCTACCCATGTGTGTGGCCTAATTGACAAAAACCATCCTCAGCCTCTTTCCCAAAAAGAAGGACAGATTTTCACCATGGCAAGGGAAGAAAGCAGCCTTTTAAAAAAAGAGACATCTGGTTATATATCTTCAGATCAGAAATGCTATCTTGCAAAAAGCATTTATCTCTTTAGAAGAAAACTATTGCTTAATGGCCCTGAAAGTACAGAAATAGTTTATGCCACGATATATTTCACAGAGATAGAAAGAGAGAATAAATAAAGAGCCACTGCAAACAAAAGGAAGAAAACCCAATCCTAGTTAACTGCTAAAATCTTAGTTGACTAGATATACTGGCATGGACAATTTTTTTTTAAGAGCCATCTTCCCACAATAGAAATCTTGGGAGTTGTATTGCATCTCTAGGGTATGTGTGGCCAAAATAAGCAGTATGTGGAACCACATCTCCAAGCAGATGGAACAATTAGCTTTTTTTAAAATCTCTCTCTTACATTTTATAGCAAACCATAAGAAAAGGGATAAATTGCTTTTGCCTGAGATTTAAATTGCTAGCATGAAAAAAATGTATTTGAAATTAGACAGAGGCGTAGGGTACTGGTTGTCTATGCATGACATAATTAATGAAAAATACTGGTATTTACAGAAGAGAAAAAGCTACAAAGAAGTATCAGCTTCATGTGCAATTCTCTGTACTCGCTCCATGATACTTTTCTCAGCTTACTAGGAGTGCTGAACAATAATAAACATTTCATTATATTCTGAATTGGTGACAGGCAATTACTTTGCTTGTTAGATATATACCCTGCCTTTCATTCAGGAAGGTCAAGGCAGTGTATGCACTACTGTACTCCCTTCCTCACCCACATTTGGGTGAGAGAGAACGACCAGCCCAAAGTCACCCCCTGGGCTTCTGTGGCCCAGAGTGGTTCTTGAACCTCAGTATCCCCATTGCCTGTCCAACATAACAACCAGCACACTACACTGGCTCCGTTTATGTTCACATGCCATCAAGTCAGTGTTTATTATTCTTAGCAGCCACATAGACAGGACAGGATGTTCTGTTCTGAACTTGGCCTTTAATCTCCCAATGTTGCTCCGCTTACCAAGCTCATCCAGCCCAATGTTGCTCCGATAATCAAGCCCATCTGTGCTGCTTTTTCTCTTTTTCTTCCACATTTCCCTGCATTATAGATGTTTTGAAGAGTCTGGGTCTTTGCATATGTTACAATTTGAGTCGGTTATTTGGGTCTCTATTGAGAACTCTTGGTTTCTCTATCGTCCATTTGCTTGCAATGATGTGGAATATGAACTTAGACATATTATTAAGTAAGTTGGCTTCTGAGTACAATTCAAGGTACTGCTTGTCACATATTAAGCCTTTCATGGCCCAGGGCCTGGATATCTGCATGATCACCTGTCTCCAACAGTATTTGCCCATTAGGTACATTTGGGTAGAGTGGCTATACTACTCAATTAAAAGCTGTGAGCTTGTGGTACTAAGGAAGTGGGTCTTCTCTGTCATTGCCCTGCCCTCTTGAGCAGCATCTCTCCAGACATATATATACCCCTCTCCTGGGTTCTAGAAGGTCCTTAAGACCTGGCAACTGTTTCCAGAACTGGGGTTAGTGTGTCTCTGGAGAGCCTGGATTACTTTTTATAGTTATGTGGCTTTTTAGTTTGGGTTATGTTTTTAATTGTTTTAATTGTATAGTCTAATGCAGGGGTGTCAAACTCACATTGTCACGTTGTCGTCATGTGACGTATTGCAACTTTTCCCCGCTTTGCTAAATGGGGGATGGGCGTGGCCACGCGTGATGCATAGTCTTTTGGAGTGATTAGACATAATAAATTTATAACATCTTTACCATCACCAGCATCAAGTCACAGGTAAGTTATACTACAATTTATAGAGAAATATTTTGGAAAAATATGGTCTTTGTCACATTGTAGATCTGTCACATTAGGTAATAAGCTGAGAATATTCTTGCTCAGTGGAAATAATGTAATGGACCAATATTATGCCCTTTGTTCATAATCAAGAAAGTTTAATCCCATCATAATAAAACAAAAGGAAATAAAATTGTTGCTTTGTTGGCTAGCCCCCAAATCACAAAAGCAGATGTTGTGGTGAAAAGACAATAGGTAACGTGCCTGGTAGCTTATTATTTGTACATAAAGATTACTATGTAAATTGTGCATAAGTGATACCGAAGAGGGTTATAAATCATTTGCCTAGTTAAGATAATGGAATCTTTACTTCAGTAGATTATGTCACGAAATATAAAAGCTTTCAGCTAGATTGAATGCTGTGTAATTAATAATAGTCATTGTAAGGTTTCAAGCAGTTCTAGAACAGTTGGGAATAGAAATTGCTACATAATGTTAACAAAATTCTTCTCACTGGAAAATGCATGCCTGAATCTTATTTTAGGCACTGGGCAGAACAATCATATAATTGCCCCAGAAATCTGTAGGCTGTAGTTCAAACTTAAAATAAGAAGATTCTGTATATTTTATTGTTCAATAAAACGCAAAGATTCTGCATTTTTTTAAAACCAAGGAACTGTGTGTTACTGTAGTGAAGAAAATAATACTATCTTCTATGCAATTATTAAAGATAGAGATTAAATAGAAGTAGCTTAGCCTCATTGATTCACGTTTAGGTAACCGGAATGAAATACTGTAGTGCAATGAACCATAGATTCTCCTTTTCTTTTTCCAAGAGTTTACAGCCTCATTTTGCTGAAGTTAATGTGTTCTGATATGGACTTCACAGTATTGTTTCACGGCTTGGGAATTACCTAAGAATGTGGCCTTAATTTTTGTCGTAGAAATTTATTTATTTATTAGTTTGTTGAAATACTGTATGTAGCCACCCTTTTCACAAGTGATTCTTGTTTGCAAACGAAATGCAATCATTAACTTCTATGAAAGAAAACAAATCATGCTCCAAATTCCTTGCTCTTGTGATCCCAGGGAGTGGTGGAATCAGTGTAGATTTTAGCTCTTAATTTAAGTGTCTTGGTTAATTTGGCACCAACCTCAGTGATAGCTACTGAAAAATATGTTACTCAAGAATTCTAACTTGGATGCAGTTGTTTCATCCTGCTAGTGTTTCTTAACCTCAGCAACTTTAAGTTGTGTAGACTTCAATTCCCAAAATTCCCTGGTGGCTGGGGAATTCTGGGACTTGAACTCCACACTTCTTAAAGTTACTTAATATTCCTTCCTCTTCCTATTTTCCTTCCTCTTCCTATTTAGAAAGGCTGAACAAAAACCCTATGAGAAAAAATGCATTCTATTGCTACCTCCAACCTCTTTCGGAGAAAGACTAACGTGTGATTTGGCAATTCTGCAGGAGATCACATTAGGTTCTTGGCAGGTCTTATGAGCCTATGGGATATGTATCTTATAACAACAGCAGCAACAGCATTAAAAAAAATTTAATCCAGAAAATTACACATGGAAAATGGCTGATTCTATCAGGCTATTGAAGATATCACAAGGAATACAATAAAGGAACACAGAGTAATTACTAAGGAATGAAAAAGGCAATTTGCTATATAGTACTTGCTCACCCTTGCCAATCTTTCTGGTTATTGAGATACCACTCTGCAATCAAGCAAGATAAACTCTTTGACTTTTCCATAATCCAAGCTATAGCTCTTCAACATGTTATTTACTGTAACTTTATGCAGCAAAATGTATTACAAAAAAATGTCAGATTGTATCCTCATGAAACTTTGAGGGCACCAGTAGATCAGAAGATCAACCAGGTAAAATGAGACAATCTGGTAGTTAAAATCATAGAGATCCCAAAACAGGAACACCCAGAATATTTAATACATCTGACCCTTTACACATGTAGAGGTATGCCACAAATTAAGCTTATCAACATGCAACTCATACTGATTTTCTACAGCAATGGCACAATTCTAGCACTAGTCATGTCTTATTTCCCATATTTCTTGATTGGCAAAGTTAGAATTTGCTGCTGTCAAAAAAGAAAATGTTGCAGAATATTTGTGAAAGGCCATGGATTAAGGCAATGTCGATCGCGTCACATGATTTATCACAATGTTTTTTGCCTTTGCAGAGCCAAGGTGGGCGTGACCTAGGCGTGAGGCATCCGGCCCGCGGGCCGCCAGTTTGACATCCCTGGATTAAGGGATTGGGATCAGATAAAGGATTATCTGAATTGGGTTTATATCTGTTTAAATCTAATACATGAATGCTTTCCATGTGATGCAAATAAATGTCAATAATATTCTTGAACTTTAGAGTGGAAGCTATCAACTTCCAACCCTTGTTCTGGAATTACTGGCTGCTACTGCATGCAGTTGCAAAGTTTTTATTATTGCCATTGCAACTAGCTATGTCTCTCTTTGGTATACATCACAATCTTTCAAACAAAAAAGGCTCATTTAATTACCAAAGCACTACTAGTTCAGCTCAAATTTCTTCTTTTGGCCATTAGCTGCCTATAAATCTTTACTGACTGAAAGAAACTTCCATATGGTAAAAATGGAACTAAGCCTCAGAAACGATAGTACAACAGCAGCAGGAAAACCAAACAATTGGAACTTTTCAGAAGAATTTATTGGCTTGTCAAATTTATATGGCTGCCCATCTCACACCAGGTGACTCTGGATGGCACACAATAAAAATACTCTATAAAACCAGTTAAAAACTATGAACATAAACAAAGAGAAAAATCACAAGAGGAAAGATATATACAGATCAGAGGTAGGCAACATATAGATCAGGGGTGTCAAACTCAATTTCATTGAGGGCCGCATCAGGGTTGTGTTTGATCTCAGGGGGCTGGAGTGGGTGTGGCCAGGGTGGATGTGGCCAGTTTGACGTTACTTGTATCGGGGGTGCCTGTGGTGGCACGAGCGCTCTGCCAGCGAAAATGGGCTCCCGAGCTCTGTTTTTGGCTGCAACGGCTTCCTGCAACCCTCTGCCAGCGAAAACAGAGCTTGCTGTTTTCGCTGGCAGAGGGTTGCAGGAGGCTGTCACAGCCAAAAATGGAGCTTGCCAGCCCGTTTTCGCTGGCAGAGGTACCGTGGACCAGTCCTTCGCTGTTTCCAGGGTGGCCCCACAGGCCAGATCTAAGCACCCCGTGGCATGGATCCGGCCCCCAGGCCTTGAGTTTGACACCCGATATAGATAATACCGTATTTTTCGGAGTATAAGATGCACCTTTTCCCCCCTAAAAGAGGCTGAAAATTTGGGTGCATCTTATACTCCAAATGTAGCTTTTTCGAAGCTTTTTTTTCCAGCCCTAACGAGGCGCTAACGATCTTCCGGCTCTTCCAGGCTTTGCGGGCTTTTTTTCATTGCTACTCCCTCCGAAGGAGGTTTTTTTAAGCCCTAACCAGGGAATAAAATAATGTGCTGAAGCTGACCAGACTAAGGACGCTAGCCAGATGAATACCTGGTAGGCAGATTTTCCCCCCTATTTTCCTCCCCAAAAACTAAGGCGCGTCTTATACTCCGGTGCATCTTATACTTTGAAAAATACGGTAGATAATACAGCCAGCATGCAGGTTCCCTATTACCAGGAGATCCCAAAAATTGCTGAGAAAGCTAAAGTTTAAGGACTTTCCCAAGAGTTGGGGCTAATTTCACCTCAGGAGGGTTCATGTTCCAGGGGGTGGGTCCTAAGATGGAACTCCCTTGCAGATGGGATCTGCAACATGCCTCTCCGGCTGGATCTGATGGGACAGGTAGAGGTAACTGGAGAGAGGCAATCCCTCAGATACCTGGCCCCATGCTACGTAGGGCTTTAAAGCTCAAAATCAACAACTTTAAGTGGACCTGGAAGCAAGCTGACAACGAATGAAGGGCTGTCCAATGTATTGTCCTTTTAGAAGCCCATACTACCACATTTTGCACCAGCTTTCAGGTACTTTTCAAGGCATAATATTTATTTGTTTGCTTGCTTGCTTGTTTTTGTGTGGCTGTCCATCGCACCAAGTGACTATGGGTGGCGAATAAAATTTAAAAAAATAAAAAACAATTGATACAAAACTTAAAAGACATAGGATCTGAGAATAAATCACCCATCCTAATTACTAAATTAACCATAAAACGAGTTCCTGCACACACTCAGGAATCCAGGACTAGGCACAGAGCCAGAGGGTTTTTTTTTAAGATTTACGAAAAAGCAGCAGGGCTGAGGTCATCCTGTTCTCTGGAGGGATAATGTTTCACCTTTATATATTTTATAATTTTATAACTATATAACTCCCATTAAAAATAAAATAAAATAATAAAATGAAATAATAAAATAAAATATTACATATAAAATGCAATAGCCAACAAGGTTAACAGCTGATATTCTAGATGATTCTCTATATAGAAAATCATTGTGGAAACATTCAGTTAATCACCTAAGAAAAGCAAAACACTCAAATTAAGAAGCCAGATAATGCAATAAAACTGAATGTGCTTTCAGAATATTTACTTGGCAGTCTAATTAGCTTGTATTCAAATACTGTAATAGTACAATTCTGCGCAATGCTACTGTACACTCATTGCTTAAGACAGAGCAACCTGACCGCTGTCCTTCACACTTTGGTGACTTCCAAATTATACAATTGTAAATATATTCTATCTAAACTGCCTTCGAAGATTGTTTGAAAGTTCAACTATGGAAGAATGCAGCAACTTGCATATTTATGAGGCTGACTGATCTTCATGTATATTTACAGTGAAATATCTGTAGTGACTGCCAATTCATCTGAACCCCATTCACCTGAACCCTGAACTCCTAATATTGAGATTGATAGGCTTAAAAAGTTGGATCCCAAACTATTTAACAGATCTCTCTTCTCTTGCATTCTCCTTTCCTTCGTCTTCCAAACATGTTCTGGTTTCATCCCACTCCAAATTCCATTAAGTGGTTAAGTTAATCTTCACTAGGATTGCCTGTAACAATTTCAATGTTGGTCAAGATATATCTAGATTTTTTTTCTGACTAAACAACAAAATATTTTTTGTTTTTAAAACAAAAACAAATGGGCAAACACACTGTGATGATAGTATGAGTACCCTGAATAGTTCAGGCACTTTAATTTAGGGCAAAATATATATTTTATTTTGCAAGGTGATATAATCATTAAACAGAAAGCATCTGACTTGGGGCATATGGTCTTGAGAACCATTTGAAAGAACTCAAATATGTTTGGACTTACTTAAAAGTTGCAGAAATAGATACACATGCAGTTATTTACAACACAAGCATAGAAGCATATTTGCTTCAGCATTCACCACTTCATAAGCATGCAAAAAAGTTCTATATCATGTCTGCTAAAGTTCAGTATAAGGTTGATGGATTCATATTTTTATTTAGATCAAAATGTGATTTATTTGCTTGTGCTTTATTATGGTGTGTGAACCAAGTTTGTGACTTATTCTACATTAGAGTTAAGCAAACCACAATCTATCAGGTCTAAATCTTTTGCCAATGACAGGTCTTTGTTTCCATATTAACTTCACTTTCCTGAATTAATCTGTACACCGGAATTCTATAAAGGGAAAGAGGGTTAAAATTAGAGGCAACTAAATGTTCTATTCCACAGTTCAGTGATTCGTTAAAGCCAAAAGATGGCAGAACATTTTAAAGAGATTTCTTCTAGACCCTGATCCAGTGTATCTATTTCTCCTTACCCAAGTAAACAGTAACGTGGAGGACTATTGAGAGGGAATATTCATAAAAGGCATATGCAAAACCAAGATGATGTAATTATTGGATTGTTCCTTGCCCTTGAAGATTAGCCTTTGATTAGGTCAAAGGTTCATGTAACAGTTAACCATTGCTCATTGCTTGGGATTGTTTTGTAGATACCTCTGGGTCATGAGTTCCTTTCGAGGTATGTACAGTCTGCAATGTCAAATGAGAAACAAAAAAAACTGTTAAGCTTGCTGCAACTGTTGGAAATGCATTTAATAATATAGAATAGAATAGAATAGAATAGAATAGAATAGAATAGAATAGAATAGAATAGAATAGAATAGAATAGAATAGAATAGAATAGAATAGAATAGAATAGAATAGAATAGAACAGAACAGAACAGAACAGAACAGAACCAAACAGAATAGAATTCTTTATTGGCCAAGTGTGTTTGGACACACAAGGAATTTGTCTTTGGTGCATATGCTCTCAGTGTACATAAAAAGACAAGATACATTCGTCAAGAATCATAAGGTACAACACTTAATGATAGTCATAGGGTACAAATAAGCAATCAAATCATACTAGGAAACAATCAATGTAAATCGTAAGGATACAAACAACAAAGTTACAGTCATGCAGTCATAAGTCATAAGTGGGAGGAGATGGGTGACAGGAATGATGAGAAGATTAATAGTAATAGTAATGCAGATTTAGTGAATGCAGACAATAGTTATCTAAGGTTTACAGTGCACAAGCATATGGAATACTCACATTGACACTTTTAAATTTTAGTACTACAATGCAAAATACAATAAATATTGCAATATTGCTGTATAATTAGGGATATATTTAGATCCTTCAGTCTAGTTTCCCTTCCCCAGTCTTGAGTCATATTAAAAGTTGCAGTGTATTATATAAGCCAGCTGGAAGAGCAGGCTACATGTAAATCTAGGCAGTTCTCTTGGTTTTGTTTTGGCAATTTAAATTTCTTTTCTGTCAATATGAGAGGTTCAGTAGGCTCTATTTGTTTTGCTCAAATTTTTACATCGTTTACTTTGATTGAAAACTAATTAAGAATATCATTTTCTTTCATTAACTTTTAAAATGTTATGGTCATTTGAGAAATGGCTCAATTCAAACTTGGTATCTTAAAATATCAAACCTTTTTTAGTTACATCAGGATGCATAAACAGATGCACATCCCAAACTTGGGAAAACTTAGATGTGCATTTCCATGGATGGGAGTTTTACCACACAAATGAGATTTGTAAACCGCAACAAAAACCATTACCAGTGATTTTCTGATCTTCAGAATAATTTTCAAAATGGTTTATTATTTGCTTTCAAAATAATGTATCATAAAAGCACAAGATAACAATACTATATAAAATTTTAGGAAAAAAAGAGAACTCATTAAAAGCAGCAAACTAGAACCAGCATCAGAAAGAATATTTATCTATCAGACATAAAATTACTGGACAAAGCAGTGGATATATAAGAAAACAAAGTCCAAGAGGAGGCTGGAAAGGTTAAGAAATTAGCAACAGGCTTATTTCTTTCAAGGATTCCCAAAACTGAAAATTTCACCTATTGTTGGAAGTGACCATCTCTGATTAGGTATGACAATAGTGTGGCATGCAAGGATTTTGTGCAACAGCTTTTGTGGAATAGATGAGGTGGAATTTTTCCTTCAAGTGCTGTGATTCCAAGTCATGGCTCCCAACAATTAGAACCGAGTTCAGAAATGAGCCAATGAATTTTGGCATATGATTATATTGGCATTCAATTTGATCACAACACGCAATTTTAGTCTGGTTACAGACAACCTAATATATAATAAAACAATACTAGCATGGAAATGGCATCCTTGAAAAAATATACAGGCACTATAATGCTGTATTTTCATATTGAAACATATATAATCATGGTGGTTTCATTAGTGATGCCCCCAAGATTAGCTCTTTAGTTAAAAATGAAAATGTGGGGATTAAGTCCTATAAAATAATTCACATATTAGTAATTCACATACCATTTCACTGCTACAGAATAGAGCAATTGTGAGACAATCACTCTTGATAAGGAAGTCTATGGAGATTCTCAGTCAACCAGGTCATGGTTGTCCCAAAAGTGCTGGGACAAACGGGACTTGGTTTTTTTCTTGAAGACGTTTTGCTTCTCATCTTCATCTCTGAAGCAGCAGCTTCTTGGATGTGAAGCGAAACATCTTCAAGGAAAAAACAAAGTTCAGTTGCCTTTTGGGGGGGGGGGAAGCTCTTGATAAGGAAGTTTCTCTTTGGCAAAGCAAACCTTGCTTGTTAGAAAGCCAAAGCAAAGGCCAACTTTTGGATAAAGCGCTACAATCATGGCCCAGAAGAGTTCCACACCTGCTGCCTGTTATACCTGCGGATGCTACAACTCACTTTTCTCTCTGTGTGAGATCTTACAACCCCATTTGGTAAATATTCGGAACCGGGAAACTTCCAAATGCGTTTAAGATCCGTTCCCACGATGCCCAACTAGCTTCACGTCTGGCGGTTTTGCACTGCCGGAATCCAACTGGAGGGCACCAGTTAGAGAAGGGTGGGCAGTACTTACATACTGGCCATTAACCTTCTGCAAAACCCCAACCCCGAATGGATGAAGCCGCGTTCTTCTATCCGGGCGCTAACCTGGCGCGAGGGAGGTCCCGACGCCTTCCAAGCCGCGCCAAGGAAGCCCGGGATACCCGAAGGTAAGCAGCCTGGCTGTACACCTGCACGCCTTTGTCGGCCCGTGCGTGCGTGCGTGCGTGCGTGCGCACGAGCCGCATCCTCCCTCCCCCGTGCTCACCGCTGGCGTGGGCTGGTCGGAGAGGAGAGGGAGGGGTGTAAAAGCGCCGCGGCTTTCCCATTGGCCGCTTGCCGGAGTGCCTTTCCCTAGCTCGGCTCCGAAGAGTGTGCGAACGATTAGAAAGGGAGGCTGTTGCCGGAAAAAGGGAGCGTGAGCTCGAGCTAGAGGGTGAGTGAGCGAGTGAGTGAGCGAGCTGGAGGGGCGGGTTTTTCTCCCCGGTCTCTCGCCGCCCCAGCCACAAGGAAGCTCCCTGCGCCAAGGAGAGGTTCCCGGCGCGCCTCCCCTCCTCCCCCGGCGGCGGCGGCGGCGACTCCGCCAGACGAGTCGGGGGGCTTCCGTCCCTTCCTCGCCGGGCTGCTTCCCCCTTTCGCCAGCGGGGGGGCGGGCGGAGAGTGGGGCAAGGCCTTCCAGGAGAGCAGGAGCCAAAGAGGAAAAGCGCAAGGCTCTTTGCGCTCCTCCAAGCAGGGCGAAGGGGAATGCCCGCGCCTGGCTAGCTGGATTTCATCGACAGCCGAGCGGGCGGATTTTAGGCGGCGGCGGCGGCTCCTCCCGGTTGCACGTCCTAGTTGACCGGGTAGCGGAGGGGGGAGTTGCTGAGGAATGTGGCGTCCGTGCGGTTCCAAGGCTCCTGGCTCAGGTGAAATGGTGGCTTTGGGGGCTCCTGCTTGTGGTGCGGGGAAGAAGGTGAGATGCGCGCGAGGAAGCGGCGCGCGGAGTTTAGGAGGCGCCTTTCTTTCCCTCGCTCCCTCCCCAGCGAGGCGTTGTTCTGAGGGGGGGTGGAAAGGGGGTGACTTCTTTTTCCCTGGCTGTAGTCTCCATTTCGCAGCTCGAGGCAAAGGGGAGAAGAGGCGCTCGCTCGTGCAAGGCGCGGGCAAGGGAGTGGACTCCGGCGGCTTCCATTTCTTGGCAGCCCGGCGATTTTTAGAGAGCGAACTTAACCAGCCGGCGGCCAGCCGGGACCGCTGTGCTTTCCTAATCCTGCTTGCTTTCAGAGGCACTGCCGGCGTGGTGTATGGTGGACCTGTGTGCAAGGAGAAAATAGTGACATAACCGCACCCTTCCTGCAAACATGGGCATTTTAACTCGCCCCTTGCTTTTTTTTTTCTGTCTCTCTTCTCCAGAGCTTAGCGCCATGCATGAAGTCCTGGAAGATCCTACCAAGGTGGAGGTGATGAGTTGAAAGGCAAAGGCAGTGGAAGCTGGTTGTGGGCTTTCCCTTCCCAGCTATCATGACTGTCTTCCGGCAAGAAAACCTGGAGGATCACTACGAGGTTGGAGAGGAACTTGGAAGGTAAGAGTACCTGTTGGGAGGAAAGTACATGGACTGGGTGGCCTTGATTGATTTAAAACAAATGTCCCTAGGGGACAATAGAAACCACAGAGCAAGTGTTTTGGGTTGGGAAGAAGGCTGAAGGTTATGGTGACCACAAAAGGACAAGAGTCCTTTGGAGGTTGGGCGGCATACAAATTTTATTATTAATAAATAAATGGGAACCAATCGATGGCATGTGCACAATCCAGTAAACTGGGAATCGGCTAAGTGCGTTTTAGTCTTCTGTGGAATGTGAAATCAGGCTGCTTGATAGATTGCTGTTTCTGGCTGGCATGTGAACCCAGAAATGTGGGTTAATTGACTAAACTCCAGTTCAGTTGACCAAGATAATAAATATATTGTAGAAACAAAGTCACAGGACTGAACTGTAAATGTGTTTACCATTCATGCATTCCAATGAGCTGCTTAAATGCTGCAGATTAAGAGATATGGTATCTTTTAGCAGCTGCATGCCTTTTAAGAGGGGATCATTAGATCACCAATAAAATGTATTATGCTGTGGCAAGGAACTGAGCATTGATACTGGTGTTATGTAGGCATTTTTCCTGAGGAAAACCTCAATATTCTGATGAAATTACCTCAAAGAAGATTCCAAGCAACCTGCTTCGTTGAAAAATACTGGATTGAAGAATATTAAAATTGTCACCTCTATGTTTGTTTTATGCTGATAGTAACTGATTATAAGAACAGTTTGCTTGATCCCAACCTTAGCAGTGAATTGTTAGTGGATGTGGTAGAACACAAATTGGTATTAATCTATTCAGTTGCATCTTAAGCCTTAACATGGAAGGTTCTGAATCCAAATAATTTTTTAATGTTATCCATTTTGTTGATACTTGATAATTCTCGAACTATCAGAGTTCCCTTATTCATTTCAGTCAAATGTCATATCAAGTAAGTTATCATTATACAGTGCAGTTTTAACACAGATTCCATAAAGCTTGTTAGTTGAACATTATAGCATGCTGGGTGTGTACCCAATAGCTTTGTGATAGGAAAAACAAAACTCTTGACTGCTAATTATACTTCCATTTTATTTTAAATCTCTGAGTTTAATTGCTAAACTGCATTTGTTTTAAAGTGTACAGTATTACATTCTGGTTGTCAAGGTATTGTTTAAGCTTTCAGTAAAATCCCGAAGTGAACAGTAAATGCTTCCATCTCAAGTATTATAGTTCTCATATACCCTCATAATTAACCCGTGAAGAAAGTTTAGAATGAAAGTTTGCTGTGATTTCCAAGCCATAATGAAAATAGTATGAAGGTGGGCAAGATTATTGAGAACCAGTTTAGCAATTTGGATGTCATGCAAATCAACACAAAAACTTGTGTGGAAACAATAATGATGTAAACACAACAAATATACCAACTTGCAGAAAGACTTCTAGCCGTTGGACTAATGAGCTATGTAAACTTGGAGATGAGTTCAAATCAACCCCTAAGTTTGGACTTTTTTGAGGATGTGTTTAAATTACGGTCCTCTTGAATTTATTTTTGAGTTACATACAATTAAGAGATCCAATTTAGTGTGGTTAAAGATACCAGGCTAGAAACCAGTCACTTTCTCTCAGCCTTAGGAAGAATGCCATAGCAAACCTGAAAATGTTGCAAGAAAACTGCAAGGACTTGCCCAGGCAATGGCCAGGAGTCATCACTTACTTGAGGGCATGAGTTTATTTTTTTTTCCTTTTCATGTGTAATTATAATACAAAGAAAAGACAGTTTTTGACTTAATTATCAACACTCAAATTATTTTTGAAACAGGCAATAGTTTTACTGTGTGTATTGGGAACTGACTCTACACTGATTACCCTATAGCTACAGGGAAAAATCCAGGCCTCCTTCAAATTAATAACAAAACAGCAACTAGATGATTAACTTGAATTCTAACATCATTCAAATTAATTTTCTACAGAAAATTATAGCCTATTGTGAAAGTAAAAATAAATGTATCTCATTTTATTCATTGTTATTTTATATGCAATATGTAGCTAATTATAATCTACAAGATAATTGTAGGACTGTTTTAAGCACTGAGCACTGTTTTAAGAATTTCAAATTGTTGCCAGGAGTCTAATGTTAATTTAGAATAGTAATGAGAATGAATTGTAACAGTGTTAAATGTATACAGAATTAATGTAAGGAAAGGATTCAAAATTCAGAATGTATTAAATAGGAGATTCTTGGGTTTTAAATACCAGGATAAAAAAGTTAATTTGCAAAAAATAATAGTTTGGATTTCCTTTTCTTAACTGCTGCAAAATTTGTAGCGAGCTATATCTTTTTGTTGTTCAAAATTAACTGATGCCAATTTGCTGTAAACATGCCAAAACTGCAAAATGTATCTTATTTTAAAAGATAATATATGATTACTAACCAAGTACATTTTATTTCATAAGTTGAAATTTGTCTGTTAATCTCTGTGGGACATTTTAAAAAGTTGTCTGAAAACTCGCTTTTATACTGACTTGCTACACCAATCATTTTACTTCAGTATAATTTTATGCCTCTAAATGGTGATAATGAATGTGTAGTTTACATTCTGTAACAGTGATTTGAACCCACAGCCATATGAGCAAAACAATTAGTACTCCCTTGCTTGTAACTTAAACAGCAGTTATAAGCAACCAACACATTGTACAATTTCATAAGACCAAAACAGATTTTGGTTCCATTTAAGAGGAAATTATTATGAAATGCATGCATGCCTTCACTGCTGCATTTTGTCCTTTGTGGTTATGAACAGTGTGACTGTGCATTTTAAATACTGTATTCTCTGGTTTCTTCGATATGCTATACTGTTTCAGGGACTCTATATGTAGTTGCCAGAGTGCTACATTCTTGTAATACTTTTTTTTAATTATCCTTGATCAAAACAGTCCCAAGAATTTGTTCCCATGACATTGGCTTAACATTAAAGGCAGTATTATATTGACCTTGAAACTTTAAGATTAACCTGAAGTGAAATAGTTTAAATGACTTGTATCTAAAATACCTTGTACTGGTAATATTTGATTAACAACAGAAATTGGGACCAGGAATTCTATCGCTAAACGACAGTCGTAAAGTGCATCGCATGACCATGCCAACTTACAGTAGCAGTTCCATTTGCCATTGTTAAGAGACTCCAGTGTGGTTGTTAAGTGTGACATCGTGTGATTGTCATTTGTGATCTGCCAAATGCCTCAACCACGATCACGTGATTGCAGGGGTGCTGCAAGGACACAATTTTGAGGACCATCTGTAAGTCTCTTTGTTCAGTTCTGTCATAACTTTGAATGGTCACTGAACAAAGAATTGTTAATCGAGATATATTTCAAGAAAGTAAGCCACAAAATCATGGGTTTGGTATGCGTGAAATACCCATATAGAATTTTCGTTTTAAGAAGTAGCTATTTTAGGATTAAAAGCATAGCACAGCCTCAGTTATGTCAGAATCAGAATAGAGCTGGAAGGGACCGTGGAGATCTTCAAGTCCAGTCCCCTGTTCAAGCAGGAGATCCTATACCATTTCAGATAAGTGACTGTCCAGTCTCTTCTTTAAAAACTTCAGTGATGAAGCACCCATAACTTCTGTTCCACTGGTTAATTGTCCTCACTGTTAGGGAAGTTTCTCCTTAATTCCAGGTTGCTTTTCTCCTTGATTAGTTTCCATCCATTGTTTCTTATCCTGCCCTCTGATGCTTTGGAAAATAAATTGACCCCCTCCTCTTTTTGGCAGCCTCTCAAATACTGGAATACTGCTATCATGTCCCCCCCCTAGTCTTCCTTTTCTCTAGGCTAGCCAAATCCAAATCCTACAACCATTCTTCATATGTTTTAGTCTCCAGGCCTTTAATCATCTTAGTTGCTCTTGTTTTCACTTTTTCCAAAGTTTCAACATCTTTTGTGTAATGTGGTGACCAAAACTGGATGCAGTATTACAGGTGTGGTCTTACTAAAGCTTTATAAAGTGGTACTAATACTTTACGTGATTCTATGCCTCTGTTTATACAACCAAGGATTGTATTAGCTTTTTTGGCTGCTACTGCACACTGCTGACTCATGTTTAAGTGATCATGCACTAGGACTCCAAGGTCCCTCTCACACAGGGTGGATAAAATTGATGATTTTTTAAGAAAAATAATCAAAAATAGGGATTTTTTAAATTTAAATCAGATTTTTTAATTTTTATCAAATTTATTTTAATAAAATGCTTTTGGAGTAAAAATCTATCTAAATATAGTTTTCTATTTAAGATACATTAATAATTTAGTTTATTCAGCATGAAATGGAGCTTAGTTATGTAGCATGAGCCTGTATATAGTCTGCAATATTTATATTTTTGGTAAACTCATTCAATGAATCCAAGCTCTGCAAGCTAAATAGGAAACATTCATTTTGTTTGCAAATAATAATATTAAAGATTCTAACTACCAGCAAGAATGAGTCCTTAAATTTAAAGAGCACCTGTCATTCCAGATCCATCATGGGTTAGCGGGCATCCACTCCAGAGGTGGGTTCCTCCCGATTCGCACCAGTTCACCCGAACCGGTAGTGACCCGCTGGTGATGTCACAGTGATGTCACGGAACCAGTTCTGTCGTGCTGGTCCATGGGCGCCGCCATCTTTTTTTAAAAATATTTTTTTTATATTTTTTTTGAATATTTTTCCGGGTTTTTTTTTCTTCTGCCCATGCGCAGAAGCCGAGTTTCCGGCACTGCGTATGTGTCACCATCTTGTTTTCGGCTTTTGGGGGGGTTGATTTTGAGGGGGGGAATTTTTTCCGGGTTATTTTTCTTCTGCACATGCACAGAAGCCGAGTTTCTGGCACTGCGCATGTGTTGCCATCTTGTTTTCGGCTTTTTTTGGGGGGGGGGATTTTTCAGATTTCTTTGGCACTGCTTATGCGTGCGCGCACCCACGAGGCGCAGGAGGAAGCGAACCGGCAGCGATGTAAGTTAGAACCCACCCCTGATCCACTCACCTGCTGCCTGCCACGTCCCTCACCTTGTTGTGTCACTACTGCATCACCAGCCGTCCCATTAAAGTGAGTGGGACTGCCGGTGAGTCAACAGCGGGTCAGAGGAGCCGCTGCAGGACAGAGATGACAGTTGCTCTTTAAAAATTATGATTTAAATCGAGTTGATTTAAATCAAATCCACCCTGCTCTCACAGTTACTGTTTTTGAGCCAGGTTTCGCATAATCTGTACTTGTACCAGGGGTGGGTTCCAACTTACCTCGCTGCCGGTTCGCTCCCTCCCGCGCCGCGTGGGCACGCCTCGTGCGCAGTAACAAAAAATCCGGGGGAAGAAACAAAGCTGAAAAAAAGATGGCGACCGCATGCACAGTGCCGGAAGTCGGCTTCTGCGCATGCTCAGAAGGAATAAATAAATAAATTAAAAAAAAATTCAAAAAAAGGATGGCGGCCCCCACGGACTGGCACCGACCGATCCGGTTCGGTGATGTCATCGTGATGTCACCAGTGGGCCGCTACCAGTTCGGGAGAACCAGTCCAAACCGGGAGGAACCCACCCCTGACTTGTACCTTTTGTTTTTCCTGCCCAGGTGTAAAACCTTGCTTTTCTCCACATTAAATTCCATTTTGTTGGATAGAGCCCATTGTTCAAGTCTGTCAAGATCTTTTTGGATCCTGAACTTGTCTTCTGGGATGTTGGCTATTCCTGCCAGCTTAGTGTCATCTGTAAATTTGACGAGTTTCCCTTCTATTCCCTCATCTAAGTCATTCATGAAGATATTGAAGAGTACCGGGCCTAAGACAGAACTTTGTTACCCCACTGCTTGCTTCTCTTCATGTAGATGTAGTACCATTAAGGACTACTCATTGAGTACAGTTTGTCAGCCAGTTACAAATCCATCTGGTAGTGATTCTGTCTATCCCACATTTTTCTAGCTTACCAAGAAGTACCGAAATATGGCCTTGGCCTTATTATCGGGGGGAAGGTTATTTTTGGGGTGCAGGAGGCGGGGCGGGCTGCGAGATGCGCATCTTACTGGAATCTGGCAGCTCTGTGGCGGCTCTCGGCCGGTCTGTTTAATTCCAGTTCCAGTTCCAGCCATCACCATAGAGCAGGAAGCGCACTCGCTGCCCTGGCTGGGTTTTGGAAGCCACAGAGCCGGAGTTTGGGGGAGGGACAGGAAGAAAGAAAGACTTCTGCTGCTTCTGCTTTTGGCTGCACGCAAGGAAAGCAGCAGAAGTCTTTCTTTCTTTCTGTCCCCCAAACTCCGGCTCTGCGGCTTCCAAACCCCAGCCAGGGCAGCGGCTGCTCTGCGACTGCGCTTCCCGCTCTATGGTGACGGTCATTGGAGGCCTCCCCTTCCCCCCTGCTCCTCTCCACTCCAATCTCCCCGTGGTCCCCCCCACCTGAGCGCTGACTGACCGGAGCACCCGCCGGCATGCCCGGGAAGCCCCTCCGCCTTGGGAGTCACCAGACGGGATGGTGATTGAGTCGGACTCTTCCTGGGGAGGGGAGCCTCGCAGGACCCTTGCTTGCACTCCCTTCCTCCCACAGGTCCCGCTTACTCTTCCCAGGCGCCCGGCAGCGAGACACTGGGCAGCCACGCCGAGGGCAGCCCCGACAGACGCAGTTCGGCCGGCCTGGCCACGGCCAGTGCTCCCTGCCCACAGCTGACCTTGGCCTACAGGGGGCCAGCCGGGGCTTCCGTAGGCTGCGGCGGCGAGGGCAGCAGCAACACCCACAGTGCCTCAGCCATCCCCACAGAACAGAAGCAGCCGGCGACCAAACCTCTCGGGCGGGCGGGGGGGAGAGTGCATGTAAGACACAGCGCCAGGACAAGGAACCTTTTGGCTGCATGCAAGAAATCTTTCTCCCCTTTCGCTCCAAGAGGCTGCTCAGGCGCGATGAGTCTCACAAAGACTAATTTCTGGCGGAGTTTGGAAGAGAGAAAGATTTCTTGCGTGCAGCCAAAAGGTTGCTGCCGAGAGAGAGGAGGAGAGAGGGAAGGAAGGAGGAAAGGCAGGTACTTTGCCTCTGGCAGCCCGCGAGTTTCTTCCCCCTCCCGCTTCGCTCGAGATCCGGAGGTGGGGGTCAGTGGACACAACACCGAGGAACGGGTGGCTGTTCATGCAGGGGATTCCCACGCACCGCCCTCGCCTGCATCCCCTGTCTGAAGGACGCGGGGAGGGCAGGTGGAGGATGCATTTCATACGCTGCTGGAGGCAGCCCAGAGGAGCGGAGCTAGTCCCGCGGGGTGTGTGCGCACCCGCCTCTCGCTTGCTCTCACTCTCCCAGCCGGGAGATCGGCAGGGCGCGGCAGGCACTCTTTTGGCCGGGAGAGAGAGAGCGAGGGGTGGGTACGTGCACACTCCGCGGGACTGTCTCAGCTCCTCTGGGCTGCCTCCGCCAGCGTTTTGAAACATGCTCCTGCCTGCGAGGCAGCGGTGAGGCAGGGATCGATGTTTGCTTCCTCTTCCTCGCAGGCAGGAGCGTGTTTCAAATTGCCTTAGGCAGAGCCCAGAGGAGCCGAGCTAGTCCCGCGGGGTGTGTGCGCACCCGCCTCTCGCTTGCTCTCACTCTCCTGGCCGGGAGCTGCTCTTTCTGTGGCAGGCACTCTTTTGGCCGGGAGAGAGAGAACGAGGGGTGGGTACATGCACACTCCGCGGGACTGTCTCAGCTCCTCTGGGCTGCCTCCGCCAGCGTTTTGAAACATGCTCCTGCCTGCGAGGCGGCGGCGAGGCAGGGATCGATGCTCGCTTCCTCTTCCTCGCAGGCAGGAGCGTGTTTCAAATTGCCGTAGGCAGAGCCCAGAGGAGCCGAGCTAGTCCCGCGGGTGTGTGCGCACCCGCCTCTCACTTGCTCTCGTTCTCCCAGCCAAAAGAGTGCCCGCCGCAAAAAGAGCAGCTCCTGGCATGTCCCCCCCTTTCCCCGGAATCTCTGGATCTCTGGACACACGGCTGCCACTCAGGAGAAGAAGAGAGAGAAGAGGCGCTGCGAGGCTCGGGAGAAGAAGAGAGAGGGGCGGCGCTCCCCCCCTCGCTGGCCGAGATCGGCAGGCCAGATTCGGGGAGCTGAACGCACCGCCGCCACCCGGGAAGAGAACAACATGAAAAATGGGCTCTCTCGCAGCACCTGCTCTCTTTCTTCTTCTCCTGAGTGGCAGCGGTGCGTCTGGCCCACTGAATCTGGCCTGCCGATCTCTGGACACACAGCTGCCACTCGTGAGAAGAAGAGAGAGAAACTTCTGAACGTGCCGCCGCCACCCGGGAAGAGAACAACATGAGAAATGGGCTCTCTTGCAGCAACTGCTCTCTTTCTTCTTCTCCTGAGTGGCGGCGGTGCGTCTGGCTCCCCGAACCTGGCCTGCCGACCTCTGGACACACAGCTGCCACTCGGGAGAAGAAGAGAGAGAAGAGGCGCTGCAAGAGAGCCCATTACTCACGTTATTTTCCTGGGCGGCGGCAGCTTGTTCAGAAGTTTTTCTTTACATTGGAGTTTCCCTGCAAAGACCAGCCAAGAGAGAGTAGTGGCGGAGAGAAGCCAGCTCCCATCCCCACCCCCCCGAGGCGCCGCGCCAGTCTCGTGGGGTGTGCGTGCACCCGTCTCTCGCTTGCTCTTGCTCTCCCAGCCAAAAAAGTGCCCGCCGCAAAAAGAGCGCCTCCCGGCATGCCCCCCCTTTCCCCCAGAAAGTAATGGGGGGCCTTATTTTCAGGGGGGGCTTATTTCAATGCATGTCCCGAAAAGCCCTGTTGGGCTTATTATCGGGACATGTCTTATTATAGGAGAAACACGGTAGGTTGTGGTCTACTTTGTCAAATGCCTTGCTGAAGTCTAAATATACTATGTCCATAGCATTTCGCTGGTCTACTAATTTAGTCACTTTGTCAAAGAATGAAATAAGATTGATTTAGCATGATCTGTATTTAACAAACCCATGCTGGCTACTAGTTATAACTTTATTTGTTTCTAGATGTTCCCAGATCTGTTTTTTAATTATTTTTTCCAGCATCTTCTCAGGTATTGATGTTAGGCTGATTGGTTTGTAGTTTCCTGGATTTATTTGTTTGTTTTTTTCCTTTTCTGAAGATGGGAACCACATCAGCTCTTTCAATTCATGGTAGATTCTGTCTCACATCTGAATAGAAATACAATTTGTACAGTCAGATGTACAAATAGGCCATTTCTCCAAATACAAGTTTTTCGAGGCAAATAGAGATACTGTTTCCCATATCTGTAGTCTAATCCTTAGTGGCATTTCCCTGCCAATTGCTGCAAATAGACTGAAATTGGTTAAGTGCAGAGTTCATACATGGCAGTGGGGCTTAAACTGTAAAAAGCTCCCTTTGAATCTCTTGCTCACTGCTATAAAACAATACAGCACCCAATTTTCTAAAGGCAAACTGTTTCATTTAGAGGAGCTCTTACCTCAAATCAATGTGTCCTCATTTGATTTAGTACATGCACATCAAATTGCTTTTTAATGCAAATTTTACACTAACTTTCTTCTAGTTTCTATCCTTGACAGAAAACAATAAACTTAAGGAGTAGAAGAATAGAAATGGAGAAGAATAATATGAAAAATATAAATGGTATAGTAATCTGGGGAAAAAAAACTGGTCCGGCCAATCAGTGGTACCACTTGACCCATGTGTGCTAACATCGGAATTCCAAAATACAAGTAGCCATGTAGAATTGTAAGTCAGCTATGGCATTGGAGCAACACAAAGTATAAAACTTACTTCTTCCAACATTTAAATCTCGAAAGTTGGCTGTGCTGCTTTATATTGTATGTTTTATTTAAAGGAACTCTCCAGTGCTAGAAATGCCCTAGTTACAGAACCCAGCTAGATTGCCACACTGCATACTTTGTTTCAATTGCAATTATATTTCAACAAGATGAAACCTTGAGCTAGGTTAGAATTAATTTAACTATCAGGGGGGAACACATTCCTCTGCAAAATGGCATTGTTTGCAATTTGGGGGTTCTGCAAACTTGCAACTCTTGCTTGAACAGCAGCTGGAGGTCCTGGCCAGGAGACATTTTGGCCATCTTCACTGATACAGCAGCTGCAACTGTTTCTAGAGAAGATGCTGTGTCAGTGATTCCTGCCCTTATCACTTCAAAGGTGTATTACTGTACTTGGGTCTGCTTGTGAAGACTAATTGGCAATTGGTTCAATATTTAGCAGGATAATATCAGTATTGTGGGAGGTACATTTGCTGCTAGTTTCTGGGTACACTTTAGAGAGTTGCCATTAAAACTTTTTGGTTCAGATTCTTGCTTCCTCTCAAATAGCATCTTCCTATCCTGTGCATTCTGTGCAGGAAGAGATGCTGAACATTCATTCCTACCACTGGTTGGGAGGACAGCAAGCCTTTTCTGTGGTTGCCCAACCTAACAGATTTCTTTGTCGTCCTCTAGATGAATAGATGTCTCATCCCAATCATCTGTTAGGAAAGAGACGAAAACTATTGTCTTGGAACATAAATTTGGAATCAGAGTAGCTGTTACTTGCTGTGTCTGGCAGTTGTGTTACTTTATGGTTTTTATATTGATTCTTGGACTATGTCTTTTCTGATACATGTTGTGAGTTGTAGTTTTGTCATCTGCCTGGAGCTGATGACTCGAGTTGTATACAAATGCTGTGAAATAAACAATACATAGGGAAATGCTGTGTAAATTCAGATATACACTATAGCATACTATAATGCAAGCAGATATATAAATCCTTGAAACTATGGGTAACGTTATTAGGTCTTAAAATTAAAATTAATTGCTGATTATATATTTAATGTATAATGACATGCCCTAGAATGTCATTCATCTTTTGCTTCATACAATTACAGTGGTGTCATTTTCAATTTCACAGGATTGAAATAGTTTTGACCGCAGTAATATTTGGGAAATATAATGGTATATAAAAAGCTTATGAAGTAAGAAAATGCTCAAAATACTTGCAAAAAAGACCTGCAAAAATAGTATGTTAGGGATGCACCTGAAATATATTTTGTTTCAAACTTGGGACAAAGTGTTCTTTCCAAGCTGATTTGTTTTACAGGATAAAGGTAGAAAAATAGTTTAATGTCTATAATCCAATGGGACAAAACAAAGTGGGAGGTTGAAGAAAAAAACATATTTCCTTGTTTTTCACCTTCAGGTTACAAAAATGGAAGAAATGGTAATCCATGTCGATTGATATCTCTCATCCAACCTATAAAAAAACTCTACAAAGCGATTAGTTTAGTGCTATGTTCAAAATTGGATAAAGTGTGGCTATTCTTAATATGCCTTATTGAAGGAATTAAATTTCATAAATCATGATTGAATTTTATTATAGGGTAATATGAAATTTGATTCCTTCAATAAGCCATATTTAATAGAAGCAGAATTCAATTTGGAAGTAATATCATATTCTCTTCTGGTAGCCATACCAGAGCAGAATGTCTGAGCTTACCAAATCTTGTAAACTGCTTATTCTTATGCTTATAGCATCTAATGAATCCCCGATTTTTAGTTACAGTGAGGTCCGAATTGACAAAATATAGTTAATGATCAAATTTTCAAATCAACCTATCACAGAATTGGGATTACAAACTATAATTACACTATTAACATATAATTTGTACTGCTGGATGGAAAATTAAAGATGGAAAAAATAAAGTAGACAAGATATTCAAACGCTTCAGTCATTTGGTGCACTATCTTCAACCACTGGTTTTATTAAGGTAACATAAATGAGCCCTACGAAACACAATATTGGACTTTCATATGGCATATTCCTGCCTCCTCTGGTATAGTTATATACCAAGACTTGAAACTTCTTCCATTTTAGATTAATTGCAGCTTGTGGCCAAAACTGGATAAAATTTCTATGTAATGTTAACTATACTTTATTGAAACAAACCAGTTTTAAGTTATAGTTTGGCACTGGCTTTTTTTAATTGACGAAGTTAAAATTAACTGTATTTAGTGTTCAAATGAAAGCATAGTCTGAAGTGCATTGAATGAAATTATAATTGTTAGGTGTATCAAGTGCATAATTAAGTTTCTGCATAATTTTTTAAAATATATATTTCACTTTTAAACTATTTCACTTTTATTTGAGAGAAAGCCAGTAAAAGCTCATTCTGGGTTAAAACTGCATGACATAATTTCTTGTGGATTTAATAATGGGTAGATATTTTAAGAAGTGGTACAGAGGAGCTTGTATTTATATAAGTTAACTTTCTTCAGTATATTCATGAATTTCCCTTTAACAAACATCATGGATGGGAATTTTTTTTTTTTTTCTGGATAGGCAAGGTAAAACATGATGGCATCTTTCTTGCCTGTAGCAGAAACATTTTCTGTCTGAATGGATTTCATCCATGCATGAATGCTTTTTCAAGAAAGTAGGTCTTGTGCCAGCAAGGTGAGATAGAGTATTTTTCCATTGAAAATTTTCCATTTCTAGATATGCATTGCTTGATTAGATTAAATGAATGTAATGAAATGGACTTTGGGAAAAATAAGATGTGTTTTTTGTTCTCATAATTAACTTTATAAAATGTGTATGCATATACTTCTTTGGACATAATTAAAATATGTGCTGCCAGTTATCAGTATCTTCATTTTTTCTTAAAATTATGTGAGGAAAATCTCCACTTTTGTCTATCTGACCTTTCCTCTTCTCCTTTCATAAAGAGTCAGGATTGATCTTAGTGCTTCCCAGAATGACTGCTGACAGTCATTCCCCATATATATTCAGCACAACAAGGTTGTTTTGTTTAAAGCCACGTTTTCTGATGATTGAATTAACAGCGGCAACCTAAGTTGCAGCTTCCAGTAGGTGAGTGATTGCTTGTATATTTGTTTAATATTTATCTATGTGCCACGACAGTGTTACCTGCACAAGGTCTTCTGATTAAATGGCATATTAAATAAATATGTTTTGTTTTCATAAGCATTATAGAAATTTCTTAAACAGACTTCTTGAGCAATTAACATTTATAGAAGTACAGGTAGTCCTTGATGTATGATAACAATTGGGACCAAAATTTTCACTGCTAAAAGATGCAATCATAAAGCACATTGTCATATGACTGCATTGCTTAGCGACAGCACTCCCAACATTCCCCATTGCCATTGCTAAGTAAATTCCACTGGTTATAAGTACACACCCCAATTTAAGTCAATCCGGGCTTGGTTCCTCCCACTATCAAGCCCCTACCTCCAATTCCCCCCCCCCACTGCTTCTCACCCCCATCCCTGCCAATTTAGCCATCCTGCACCCTGCCTTGTGGGACAACAAGAAGCCCCAAAACTGACGCTGTGGCTACCTACTATGGCTCAGAGGCATCTTGGCCTGCCCTGGGCTGCAAGAAGGTCCTGGCCCACAGTGCGATACAAAACTGCAGCCACCCTTGGAAGCCTCAGCTATCCAGCTCAGCACTGCAGCACAATGCAGCTGCACCCTGGCAAGCCTCAGCAGCACAGCACAAAGCTGCAGCATTCCAGAAAGCCCCAACAACATGGCCCCAGGAAGCCAAGACAGCCCAGCTGCCCTCACTGCCTGTCACCCCAGCTGACCTTCACCGTCTTTGTTAGATAGTGGGTAGAGATGACAGGAGACAGACTTCCAAAGCAGCTCTTTATTTCAGCTCTTGTATCAGCAACCAGCAAAGAGCAGTCTGACAGCTTGCCCTTTTATAGGGAGCTGTCAGACAGACCAGCCAATAGCGTTTGAGCTTTTTCCCGCTCAAACGCTGGACCTGGTTGGAACCATGTAACACAGTTTAAACAGCTAGAACATAACAAATAGTCTTCACTTTTAACAGGGCTGGTGACAAGCTATCTGTACACATGATAAGAATATAATTCCTAATGTAGGCTCTTATGCACATTTGATTGGATTCACTCTTCATCTTCCCAGAGGTACTCCAGGGCATCTTTTCTGTTGTGTCATCTTCAGGATCTCCTTGGAAAATAATGGGCCGCAGCTTGGGATCAAAATGGTGTATCTTGATACAGTTTTTGAACAGCTTTAGTACCATTCAGTCTGAATTTCTGGCAATTAGAGGCATCCATGTATGAAAAGTTTTGCTGGATGCCACTGGATTCCACAGAAAACATCCAGATCACATTTCTCCACTCTAGTGCTGCTTCATAAATTGGGAGGC
>QLTV01000630.1:197682-216104 GCA_003457575.1 Thermophis baileyi | reverse complement strand
ATGTTGCTCAGTCCTCCAAGGGAGAGAGGGGTGGGGCTGGAAGTGATGTTACTCAGTCCTCCAAGGGAGGGAGGGGTGGGGCCGGAAGTGACGTCATGCACAGTCCTCCAAAGGGGGAGGGGTGGGCCGGAAGTGACATCATGCACAGTCCTCCAAGGGAGGGGGGAGCGGAAGTGATGTCACAAAAGGGGCGGGGCTAAACCATCTAGTAAAAACGGTATGTACTTCTTACTACTAGCCTCATCTAAAATGTGGCCTCACCAAAAGACTTCTGTGGGAATGTGCCCTCATCAGAAAAAATTTCCCCTTCTGCCTGGAGAAGCTACTGGTGTTTAAATCATTGCCTTATATGACCTGAGCCGACATGCATTTTATTTTATTTCTGAAAATAGGAATAATCACATTTGTATTTAGTGGAGGAAGGATGACCTATAATCAAAGATATTCTCCTGTTTCCTATCCACCAGATGATCCTGGCCTAGGAAACAAGTGTCTAACAACCTTGCAAGCACTGTTTCCCTAAGCTAACTACTGGAATTAACAATTTTCTGCAGTGTTTCCAGCATGCTAATTAAGGCTTAGCTATGCTACACCTCTCATATCTCTACATTTAAACAGCTGTATTTCTGGATTCTACATAAGCAGAAAGAGAAAGCCACATCTCTAATGCTCTTTCATGACAGTGGTAACAGCTAAGAATATATCAGCCAGCTTATACTGAAATTGTGCCTGTGGCACAAAGCAATAGGACCCCGTTCACGTGTGTTTTGCTTGCAACATGTCAAATCACTGTCACGACACAAAATAGTGTTCACAAAAGTTTTTTTCCTTCCTTCAGTGTTATGCTGTAGGGTAAGGCTTCTGTCATCTAGGTTTGATTTACCTACAAATTGGCTTATGCTTTTCTGTTGCAGAAATCACAGTAGACATATTCAGGAGTTACTTCCAAAGGAGAAACATAGTGTGGCAAATAGGGTGATAATGGAACTTATATTTTGTTCTCCTTTCTTGCTTCTGTAAAATATCAGTAGTCGGCTCATGTGTCAAAGTCATACGTGTGCAAATAGTAGTTGGAATCAATCAACAAGAGTGTTCAGCTACCTGTGTTATAGAATGCAAGCAATGTGTGTTCTGCTCAATTCTCGGTTTTTGCTTGACTTTCCTTTTTAAAGTTTTCTTTTACTATTTTTTTCTTCCATTTGGAGATGATTGAAAGCTGGCCTTCAAGGCATTTGGTTTTAAGGTTATCAAAGGCAGATACCTCTGTGTTGTGTTTTGATTGGCAAAGACTACTTCTTGTTTGGCCCAAAAGTATTTTGCTACCTTACATCATAGCTGACTTACAGTATTTACTTATACTGACTTACTGATATTTGAAGGCAGATCTGTACTGGGTCATTTCATCCATCTATTGAAGAATTCCTCTAATGATTAGGGAACAACAGCTAGACAGTATAACAGAATTCAACTAAATGAGTCAAGGTTGGGAAAGGAATGTGCTAAGGTTATATATTATCCCCTTATTTATTTAACTTATCATGAGAAATGCTGGACCAGAAGAAAGAAAACCTGGAATAAAAATTTCTGGGAAAGACATTGAGAACTTCAAATAAGTTCACAACAACACTTTGGCTGGAAATGAAGAAGACTGAAGGGATTTTTTGTTGAAGGTGAAATAAGAGCATACAAAAGTCAGTCTTCTGCTCAGGATTAAAATTAAAAAGGATGCCTAAGATTATGTGAAGGCCATGGATTTTCTAGTTGTAACTTATGAAAGCTGTGAAAGCTGCATCATTAGAAAAGCTGAATGAACTAAAATATGTGCTTTTAAATTGTGGTCTGGAGAAATTATTGAGAATATATTAAGTCTACAAAACAGATTCAATATTACATGAACTAAAATTATACTGCTCATTGGAAGCATTAATATTGAAACTAAAGCTTTAATATTTTGGACACAAAAGTCACTGAAGAAGATTGTGATGCTTAGAAAAAGAAGGCAATGAAAAAGAGGTCAGCTAAAGAAAAGAGCTTTGATTACATTACCAATATTACCAATTACCGATGTCATAAGCAACAGCTTACAAGAGCTTCCATATATATAATATAAAATATGTGTGTGTTCTTTCTAATAATAATAATAAGAGTAATTAAATTGGGTAACCTCAGAATCAAATCAAAAATCAATTAATTAAGGAAGCAGTTGCTAATGGACAATGTCAAGGAAATATCTAATAGGTTTTCAAGAATTGAAAGTGACTGGGCAACAGTTGTGTACACTTGATTTATAGAAAGTTGCTACTAACTGTAGCAATATCCACTGCAACCTATACTGCAACTACTTGTTCTTTTTTTCCCCTTGAGTTTCTTCAAAGTTTGGCTCGCAAACATGTTGCACAGCTAGTGTTTTTGTTTAAAATAGATTGCTGTGATTATTTCAACTGCATATCTCCTTCTCTAGTCTATGTGCAATGAACCATGAACTTCCAGTCAGCCGAAATTGCATTAAGTGGGGAACTTACTGAAGTCTTCACGGTATGAGCCGTGAAGGCAGCTTGGCACTTCATAGGAGCTCTTCTTCTAATACAGATACCTTAATACCACAATTCTGCCTAGTTCGTGGCATGCTGATAATAAAAAGTTCCATTGCAATATATGGAAAAAAACTAAAAGCATAGAGTTCATCTGAGGAGAATGCACAGTTATGAACATAAATATTTTGAGTCAATTCGCTTGCAAATGAATTCTCATTTGTGTAATGATAATGTAACCTTTCCAGTCAGGAAGAGTATGCAATTTTGAATGCTTTCCCATACATTCAGGCAGAAGGAGAACTGGCCTCAATTTTCTCCCTGGAAGGCTGGCTTTCTCTGTGCAGAGACTATGTATCTGTGAAGTAATATAACAAAGTCTGTACCAATATCCTAATGTAGTTGAGTCCAGGAAGAGTCATTTTGTTGATTGCTGTCATGTATTTGAGTTTATTGAGATCCTGAAATAAAACTTTTCTTCTGTTCAGTCAACATTTGAGAAACAGAAGGATAGAATATTTTAAGGGAAATGACTATGAGAATAACTATGGGCATCTTTTAAAAATATTAACTATACAGGTCTTTTGTTAGAGAAAATACTATCCCTAGTATAGCTCTAGTTCTGTGAAAAGTATTCTCTTCCTTTTCAATTTTCTAAATTTCTCCATAACTGCTTCTGAATATTATCAAAGCTTCAAGTGGATCCTACTGGTACATAAAGGATTTAGAGCTTGCTTCATTTATTTAATCACAAAAGTCATTCAATTTGCAATGAAAAATCGCCCCCCCCCCAAGATCTATCAATTCAATTAATTTGATGGATCCAGTTGTGTGAGTACTTTGTTAAACAATCAGCGAAAAACTCCCAAGAAATGTAAACACCAAAGATACGGGGAAATTCAGAAAATGTGATGTGGTGAATACTTTTTCACAGAACTGGAGCTGTGTGACTTTGTTAGATATTGTCAGTACACTGCACACAAAGTCTAGGCACGTTGTAACTGCCTTTCAGCAGAGCTTCAGACCCACTAGGGATTTGTAAAAAATAAACCTACAGCAGTGCAGCTGTCCACTGGAAATAAAATGTATAGTGTATTTTTTAAGAGAGAGAAACAAACCCAAATGGATAATTCCATGAATAGTGTTCTTTCTCTGTGAACTTTCATTTGTGTAAGGTCCCTGCATCACCTCTTACCATATGTGAAATATTTTAAGTTTGTCACAAATTCAAAAAGTTTTCTATTTTTACATGCTAAGCTGACTACCAGGAGACAAATGGAAAGACAGAAAACTTTGGGGGTTGAAACTTAAATATTTTAGGTTTATAAAAAGCTCCTGAGAATTGAACCTGGTAATCATCCAAATTCTTCTCTGTTTTGTCCAATACAATCATTCATGGCAGCAATTAATAATTACTATAGCCTTTCTCTTTTTTCTGTGCATCTTCCTTTTGTCATTGTAGCCTAGGAAGAAAGAAAATTCACATGCAGTGCACCTTAATGAAAAGTTGAGAAAAAGTTCATAATCTCATCTGGTCTCTTCATTGCATGAGCTCTGCCTTCTGGATACAGGTAGTGTATGCACAGAAACTACTGTTGTAGAGGAACAGACTATTTCTCCCCAGAGATTAGAAGCAGGACACAACTTGCTTTAGAGAAACACTCTAAAGCAGGGGTGTCAAACTCAAGGCCCGGGGGCTGGATCCGGCCCATGGGGTGCTAAGATCTGGCCCGCAGGGCCACACTGGAAACAGTGAGGGACCAGCCCACAGTGCCTCTGCCAGAGAAAACGGAGCTCAAGAGGGCTGCGTGTGGCCCTCCCGAGCTCTGTTTTCACTGGCAGAGGGTTGCAGGAGGCCGTCGCAGCCAAAAATGGAGCTTGCAAGCCTGTTTTGGTGGCAGAGCACTCGGGCCGCCACAGGCGCCCCCAACATGAGTGATGTCAAGCTGGCCATGCCCTCCCTGGCCACGCCCCACCCCATCTCCCCGAGGTCAAACACAACCCTGATACGGCCCTCAATGAAATTGAGTTTGACACCCCTGTTCTAAAGGGATTCTTTGTTCAAATCATTGTGAAAGTGAAACATCCCTTCTAAGAACTGTGCACGATTTAAATGCATTGACTATTTCAGGTTCAATCAAGTAAATGTAGAGGCATTAGTTAGGAAATAATGATTTGCTATGACTCCCTGTTAAAAGTATTCTTGATAGAAATATTAAGAATATGTCTACACCATGTGTGAAATGGTGCGGACAGAGCCAAGCAAAGGGTGCATTCTAATATTCATGTACTTTGCTTGGATTAGTGGTAGAATCCACGGACCTTGCAGGATAGAGTTGTGTAAAAAGTTGCAGGCTTTAATTCAGCAATAATCAGTTTGCTTTTTTCCTTTAATGTTAAATCCTTATTTGACAAGGACCATGCCAAATTATGCATTAATATGTAGAACAGGTTTAGAGATATTTTAAATTAAATGTTAAAATTCAGCCTCATTCTTTTCTTACATAATGCAGTATGAGGATTACATATATCTGCAGGAGATTAACTAATTGGAAATAAAACATTTGGCAATGTTATTAACACAGGGTGATCAACTAAAATACATATTCACAGTAAGATTAGGCTGTTACTTTGCAGCTGTAATGCAAATTATAGGTAGAATAACAAGAGAATGAATGGAAAAAAAAGATTTGATTTCAGAAACAAGGGCAGGGACAGTAATGTGGAGAAAGTGCATGATAACAAAGCTTGATTGTATGAAAAGTAAGAAAATGGAAATATCACATAAATGGTTTAAATGCAACAGCCCAGAGTCTGGCCATCTCTCTAGTAAGTATTTTTTAGCATCTTAACATTATTCAGTGATGCAAATAGTATCTCTTCTTGCTGTCTGAACATCTTCTGAGGCTGCATTAGCTTTCAAACTTATTTTATACAATTTATCTTATTTCATTCTTCAACACAGTGACTAAATTAGTAGACCAGCGAAATACTGTGGACATAATATACTTAGACTTCAGCAAAGCATTCGACAAAGTAGACCACAACCTACTTCTTCATAAGCTAGAAAAAAGTGGGATAGACAGCTTCACCACCAGATGAATTCACAACTGGCTAACAAACCGTACTCAACGAGTAGTCCTTAATGGGTCTAAGTCCACATGGAGAGAATTAAGTAGTGGGGTACCACAAGGCTCCGTCTTAGGCCCAGTACTCTTCAAGATCTTCATAAACGACTTAGATGAGGGAATAGAAGGGGAACTTACCAAATTTGCAGATGATACTAAGCTGGCAGGAATAGCTAACACCCTAGAGGATAGGCTCAAGATCCAGATGGATCTTCACAGACTTGAACACTGGGCTCTATCTAACAAAATGAAATTCAATGCAGACAAATGTAAAGTCCTACACTTAGGTAACAAAAGATGTTGAGACTCTAGAAAAAGTGCAGAGGAGAGCAACCAGGATGATTAGGGGACTGGAGACTAAAACATGTGAAGAATGGTTACAGGAACTGGGCATGGCTAGTGTAGTGAAGAGAAGGACCAGGGGAGACATGATAGCAGTGTTCCAATATTTGAGGGGCTGCCACAGAGAGGAGGGGGTCAAGCTATTTTCCAAAGCACCTGAAGGCCAGACAAGGAATAATGGATGGAAACTGATCAAGGAGAGATTCAACCTAGAAATAAGGAGCAACTTTCTGACGGTGAGGACAAGCAACCAATGGAACAGCTTGCCTTCGGAAGTTGTGGGAGCTTCATCACTTGAGGCTTTCAAGAAGAGATTGGACTGCCATTTGTCAGAAATGGTGTAGGGTCTCCTGCTTGAGTGGGGGGTTGGACTAGATGACCTATAAGGTCCCTTCCAACTCTGTTAATCTGTATCTGTATCTATCTATTATAGGTCATCTGAGATTTCAAAGTGAACAATATGCTCTGCATAAAATTTGTGCAAAATATATAAGGAGAACAGAAGTCTTCAAAACTATCTGTCCATTTCTCATGTGTGTAATGCAGGTGCTTTGGCTCAAACATGTTTCACTTTTTGGGACTGGCATTGAGCTTTGTTTTAGAACTGAACCACAAGTTCTAATATCTTAGAGATTATGCCCAATTGTTGCAATGGGGTGATCATCAAATACTTAGATTTTTTTAAATGTTATTGGCAGCATTGATGGAAACTACACAGGGGTTCTTTCTGGTGACACAAAAGGGCCTATATGTCCTTGGAGATTCTCAATCATTCAGGTCATGGTTTTCCCAAAGGTGCTTTTCAAAAGGCAACTGGACTTTCTTGGTTTTCTTCCTTGAAAACATTTATTATCTTATCCAAGAAGCTTCTTCAGTTCATTACTGAAGGAGCTTCTTAAATGAGAAGTGAAACATTTTCAAGGAAAAACAACAACAACTCCAGTTGCCTTTTGAAAAGCACCTTTGGGAAAAAGTTCAGAAAGATAGAAGCAGGAGGGTTGTACCGAAGGAACGTTTTAAAGAATAGGAAGTTTTGATTACTTTTGAAGGAACACCATTCCTCCTTTGTGATTTTCTGGGCATTGCTACATTGTTCATTGTATGTGATATGTGACTCTTTTATGCATTAGCACTTGTTTACATACACCTATTGTTTTAGTATTTGGCATACGCCTTTGTTGCTTTTAAAGGTCCCAGTGCATTAGCAACTTGCCTTTTCAAGGTGAGACTGCTTATAGGTCCTTTATGCTCTTTGCTTTAGCCCCAAGGAGCATCCTGGCTGTGGAGTAGTGAAGAGAGGAGCCAGCAGAAATAGCAGGATCAGTCCATCCTCCTCTCCCAGCTGTGCTGTCTAGCTGCTGACATTCATGGTCTCTTAACTGTTGGCAGTTTGCATGGTCTTTAGCAAAGTCCAGCCTTTCTATGTATTGTAAAAAGCCCTATCACAACTGCTATGATTGTTTGTTGCCCCCAACCCATACAAACATATTTTCTGAGGAAAAACAATGGAATGGTAAGATGCTAGGGCTGAAGTCATGAATCTTCCTCTTATTTGGGAATGAGTAGATCTCTCCACCTCATATCCTACATGCTATCCCAGGATCCCTTATTGAGACCTTCATGGCTAACCACAAAATGTATCTGGCTCAAGGTCATTATCTAAAAGGGTTTCCTCTTCCCTGGCTGCCATGCTACCAATCTTCTGCTGTTGCACCTAACTGTCTATATAAACAACTAGTGAATAATTAAAAAATGTGGTGATACTATGTAAAAATAATAAATTGTTGTTTATGGGAGGAAGGAAGAGTCCAAATGAGCAGACTTTTGCATCTTGCTTTTGTTTCTCTCTCTAAGGGATCCTTCCTACAGGCAATTGGCAATAATGGATCTGTAATCAAAACAAAAAGTCAAGTACTTGATTCAGATGAATCAATGAATGAATCAAATGAACGAGAACCAGTTTGGTCTAGTAGTTTATAGCACCAGGCTAGAAAGGAAGAGACCATAAGTTCTAGTCCTGCCTTAGCCATGAAAGCCAGCTGGGTGACCTTGGGCCAGTCATTCTCTCTCGGCCCAACTCAGCTCACAGGGGGTTGTTGTTGTGGGGAAAATAAGAGGAAGAAGGTGTATCAGAGATGTTCGCCACCTTGAATTATTTGTAAAAATAATCAGGCAGGATACAAATAAATAAAATAAATTCAGACATACAACAGGCTGGAAGACCATGAGTTGCAAGTCCCATCTTAGGCACTAAGCCAGTTTGGTGACCTTGGACCACCACATGCAGTCATAGAAAGAAGGCAAGGGCCACTTCCAAAAATAGTGCCAAGAAAACTTCAGGGAATAACCTTGGCAGTTGCCACACCACATATGCTCGCTGGACTTAGCAATGCAACATTTGTAGGCCCCCATGTGACTCTATTCTTAGAGAACATCTGCAGGATCCTAAATGTAAATAAAATTAATTTTTAAACAACTGAATAGCTTTGAGATATTCTTTTTAAGCACATGATTATATTACATCAGCCAGGAGGCTACAATGCTAATGCAGAGTAGTAGTTTGGCTGCTTGTTTGCTAGCTCTGTTTGGTTCATGCTTGCACACTTCCCAAGGTTCACAACAGGAGGGCGAACTAGTTTCACACAAGAAAGAAAGACAAGTGGCTTTCTTACAGTGTCATCCAAGGCCCTCTCCTTCCACCAAAGCCACCTCACAAACAGGCATTGCAACCAGGAACTGGCAGGATTCTGACTGTCCACACGAAACACTAGCTCATCTCCCCATCAAAGTGGCACCTATTTATCTACTCACATAGAAGATGCTTTCAAACTGTTAGGTGGCAAAAGCTGAGACAAGTGACAGGAGTTCACTCCACCATGCAGAGCTAGAATTAGAACCGCTGGAGCAAAGAGTCTCCAGCATCATTAAACCACTGAGCCACTGTGCCTCTTAGCCATGAGATCACCAAATCTCATAATATTCCCACCTGAAATCTTAGAAGGTATTAGGCAGAAATGCTAAAATTTCCCACAATATCCAGATTTTAACCATTAAAAAGACAGATTTTGATATTAGCGCCTACACCAGGAACCACTATAGTATAGGTTGAAACTCATTATAGCAGACTGTTTCTTTCACACATAAAAGAAGATTGGTACCATCATCTTTACTTTCACCTTGTTGCTAGGCAACTTCAGGGCAGGCTGTCTAATTGGGTTTCCACTCTGAACTAACCCTATTTTCTACTGTAAGTCACTAAGGAAATATTAACCTTAGTGTGATCTTCTGTCTTTGTTGTGCCAGTATTATGCACACTCCCTTTTGTATAACTGCTCATAAGCCCTGAGTTTCATTTCATGTTCTACACTCTGTCAGATGTATCTCCTGTTTACAAGACAAATTACATATCCCATGGACATATTACTGTCTCATTTCCAGAATATTCATTTGAGCGGTTGATCATTGCTACTGCTATAGTTGCAACCTTTGTTTCCTAGTCTTTGTTTGTTCCAAGAAACTCTGTGCAGTTGAACAGCTTATGATACTTTTCAAAGCATCTGAGTAGAGGAATCAATGGTCAGGCAGAGTTAGGTTTAAGAAATTGAAAGTATAGTGATTGAAGCCAGTTGGAGTCTTCAAACAACAACGACACTTCTTTTTTCTTCTGTCTCACATATTTCATATATATAATGAAATTTTGTGGAAAAATTGACAAGCCATTATTTTCCAGAAAATTGGCATGTTCTGTACTTCAATTTAATACCTCATTTGTCTCTGTATGACGAGTCTTGCCCTGCCCAATTATCCAAAGGTCTCTTTCACTTCTCAAATAGATATATAGACTTCTTGAAGTTACAACTAGAAACATTAAGCTGCATGTGACCATATACTTCAGTTCAAGGACACCTCTTGCTACAATAACTCTAAATTTATTCTTTCAGTCTGGCAGGTGCCTCAGACATTACAAGAACAGAACTTGTTCCAAAGCCTCTGGGACTAACCATCTCTTATTTCTTGGAAGAGGAATTCCTGAAAGGGAAGGAAGCAGCGTAGGTCTCTTCCATAACCTATATTTTAGACACTGGTTTCTCTGAACTCCTTGCAGTACGTGTGTGTGTGTGTGTGTCTACTTGTGATGTGCATGTAGGATAGGTTTCTTGGCTTAAAATGTCATCCCAGCATGATCCCTTATAAAAAGAGAGAATCTTCTGCTACCTTCTGGTTAAGGATGTCCTCATTTCTGCTCTAAAATGCTTATAGAGATCAACCTATGGCAATAGTAGATTAGTCTATCTTCTACTATATGTGGATATATATTTTTTCTGATCTGGCATTTTGTAAATATCATAGAGCGATTTATCCATAATTCACAGATCACTCTGGGTGTACTGGTTAGGAATGATGGGAGCCAGGTATTATAGAAGTCTGCTTACATTAAATAATAGATCCAAGGATATCACATCTATGAGACTGTGAGGATAAAATCTGCAAGTCCTTTCTATTATCCCTTCTGAAGGAAGGTGAAAATGCCAACCCAGCCCCAATTTATTTTCTCATAGGATGGGAATACATATCCTATGTGCCTGCTGGCTTTTATTTATTATAAGTACAATGTTACTTTACTTTACTTGTCCTACTCACAAGCTCAGACAAATTCAATTTTCCCATCTAAGCCCTCTCTTCTTCCACCTCCATCTCTTTCTCTCCTATCTTTCTCTTTGCTAACAATTTTGCCAAATTTGTTTCAAAGCTGGCCAGGGTAGGCTTTTGGAGGACTGGATTGCTCATACGCTTTCCAAGTTGGAATTCTTGATGTACTGATTCATTCCCAGAGGAGAGGGGATCGGATCGTGTTGGCTGCAATCCTAATCCCATCAAGAACACAGAGATGTCTGTACTTTGTAATAGATCTTCTTCTTCGTTTTGTTTTCACAATGGAAGAGGGAGTTAGAGAAAAGATCATTTAAGACCTAGGCAATATATTAGAAAGGGTAGGATTTTCTTTCACAAATAATTCAGTTTTATTGACTCTGTCTATTCTGTAAGAATGGAACTTCAAACTACTTTTAGGCACATGGCCATTTTAAAAAAAATCCAAACATTCTCAACTCTGAAACATTTGGCAGTGCTGTCCTATAAGAAGAAGGCAATTTGTAACACAGTTTAGATATTCTTTGTAGTGTAAATCTATTCGGAAATGTGTACTATTTTGCAACTCTTTGTGCTATAATTTTTGTCAACAAATGGATTATTCTTGATATTTCCTATTAACTTCACAGGTAAGGTATGATGATCAATTTGAATTAGAAGATATCTTATGTGACTTGAGAGCATCCCTCCTGAGGGCCTCCTATAATTGTTCCTTAGTTATCTTCAGATTTTCCATTAAGGATGGAATGACATTTGGGTACCAAGTACATTTCTTATGAGATTAAGATGAAACTAATTCAATGAAAAAAGTTGTGTTTACTGAACTCAGCAGAAAAAGTTTTTAAAAAGTTATAACTTTGTTAATATGATTGTACAAAGTTCAGTATAGTTTAAAAGTATGCTACAAACTTTGGAATTATATACTCAAACCTTGCAACCTATTATTACATGAAGAATGATCTTGTAGCAAAATATTGTGACACATTTCTATGAAGCCCTACATAAGTGACACTTTTCTATCCTGAAAATATTCTATTTCACAATTATCATCATCATGTAGTCTTCTGAGAACCTGAACTATGAAAATCAAATCGTATTCAATTCATATGGGTAGCAAATTCTGCTGCTGCATTTTAAAAAGCTAACGAAAAACCACCCCAATTCTGATCATATGCTTGGACAAATTGTCATAGAAAAGAGCCCAAGGGGAAACTAATCATGATGCCATGTTTCCAAATTATTTTCATCCTATGTAAAAATTAACCATGCCACATACAATCTAGTGTTTTGGGTGGTGCTTGTTTATTGTGGCTAGGATTTGGCATTCCCAGTGCTTGTGTCTTTCTTTATATGTGCATTTCAATAATCTCTCTCTCTCTCTCTCTCTCTCTCTCTCTCTCTCCCTCTCTCCCTCTCTCCCTCTCTCTTCTCTCTCTCTCTCTCTCTCTCTCTCTCTCTCTCCCTCCCTCCCTCCCTCCCCCCCCCTCGCTCCCTCCCTCCCTCTCTCCCTCTGTCCCCCTCTCCCTCTCTCTTCCTCTCTCCTCTCTCCTCTCTCATGGAAAAGAGTCTACTTTTTTTTTAAAGTGAGGAATCCATTCTTTAAATTTTATGAAGGAAGTGGAATCAAAACTTGGGCAGCTAGGAAGCTGCAACTGAAAAGGATTCTGTTACTAGACAAGTGAACAAAACAAGGAGATACTAACAGTCTTGGGAGAATTTCAACTAGGATGCTTCCATGGGCAAGCAGATCTGCTAACACTCCTTCAAAGCAAATTGTATTAGGTACATATTTGTTTATTTATACAGACATACAGACATGCATGCATACAATTGTTGTGACTGCCTAGGTCAAAGCAACAACTTGGGGCAGGCAGACTGTGCCCACTTTGATTCTGAAAGTATCTTACTTCCCATGCACCCAACCGCTTCTAGGAACCAAGAGGCAGAGGGACAAGTAAAGGTGGTAGGTGACAAGGATGCCCCGCAGAGAAAGAAATAGTTTGGAACTTGCTTTGGACAGGAGGGGGTGGCAACATTTCAGCCCAACCTTTCAGGCAGACAGTTTGCTTTTAATTCAGATCTTTGTTTCCTTCTGTTAAGCTCCCCAGCTTCTAAAATAGACATTTGTAAAACAATCACTATTTGTAACCAAAGTAGGGCACAATATAGTCACCTTTTGAAGGGCTGGAGGCAGGGGTGGACTGCTGGGAGTTCGCAGGGGGTTTGGGAGAACCTCTAGCTAAGATTCTGTGCAGTTGGCAGAACCCCCAAATCCCACTCCTCGCTGGCCCCGCCCACCCCACCCCGCCTTTCCCAGGAGTCCCCACGTAGCCCGTTTTGGATGCAGGTAAGTGCAGGGTGCATGCAGAGGCTCGGGAGGGTGAAAAATGGGCCTACCGGAAGTTCGGGAAGGCTGAAAACGGGCCCGTTTCCAGCCTCCAGAGGGCCTCTGGAGCCTGGGGAGGTCGTTTTCACCCTCCCAGAGGCTCGAGGAAGCAAAAACGCCTCCCCCCCATGGTGCAGGAGGCCGACTAGGCCATGGCCACGCCCACCCAGCAACCAGGCAGAGAACCCCTTGCTAAAAAAATTTAAGCCCACCCCTGGCTGGAGGCTTGCAGATGGAAGCTTAAGAGCTTTTAAATTTAGAGAGTCATATGTCAGGGTTTCAGTTTGTTTGTTTGGTTTCTGTTTATTTTACTTTTTTATAAAAAAAAGTTTTTCCCCTAAAAGTCTCAATCTCTTTCAAGTGTTGTTTTTGGTGCATTTGACTATACTGGCTGGAGTGAAGGTCTATGATTATGTGAATTTTCTCCTCCAGAGAACAGGAATGTGAAAAATTATTGGAAGTCTTTTTTTGCAAAAGTAGAATTTCTGCACATATTTTTCTGGTTTGTTTTTATATTCTTTCAGAAGTATGATTTTTTAAAAAATGTGAATAAACAATGAACTTCTCCTTGATCAATTGGAATTGCTGATGTTTAAAGAATTCTGAAATTGATTTTCTTTTTATTTTCCTTGGAACTGGACTGGATCCCGATAATAATCTTTGATCTGGAACAGCATTTCTTAGCTTGGACTATTCCAGATCTGTTTGGCTATAATTTTGAAAAACATTTTACATTCTGGCTTGATGTTACACTCTTAGAGAGATGTATTCAACAAGAGATAATATCATTATTGCTTAGTATCAGACAGAATAACCCTAAAGAATTCCCTGAGCACAGAAAGGATTATAATTAATTAATCATTCACAGAGTTATCTGAGGCAGCTCTTGTTCAAGTACTAGATTGGTAGTTTCACCAATAGTAATTAATATACTTTTCATGTTATGTTTTACAGTCCAACAAAATAAAATAACCATGCTGTCATTTAAAAAATAGTTTTTCCCCCTGCTACTTTTGAAAACATCAGTTTCACCCTAATATGAAAATTAACATACAGATTTCAGTTGTGGTGATTCAGTGCTCATGTCACACTCATGTTGTTTACGTGATAATAGTAGAAATGTGAAATGTTTTATGATTTCAGCTCCACTGGTGCTTTGAATTGGTGCCCTCTAGTGAGAGGCAATTGGAGTGGTTGATCTCTGCCAAGAGGATAGTTGCAAGAATTGAAATCACTACAGATTGAATGGGTATAGCTCCAATTAGCTCCCACTGAGACCTGAGGCAGTTAGCCCTCTGATGCTTAGGCAAGCAACATTTTTTTTAACAAACAAACAAAATGGTGGCAGATGCAAATCCACCTAGAAGATGGTCCCCTAGAAAACAGCCAGGTTCCAAATATGAGCACAGATTTTATCTCCATGCTAGCTCCATGCAGAAGATGTCTCTTCCCTTCTGCTGCATTAGTCATAACGTGCAGATGAGTTAATTTCCACATCTGCTTGAAATCTGTCATGAGGTATTTGCTATCTGCGAGTCTTAGAGCCCATTTCTGTGAAATGCCTTGAAAGTCTGCCATGGATAGGGTAAACCGGCTGTTTGTTTTTATAGAACCTCCTGTTCTGTGCTAGCAAAGCTCTAAATCAGACTCCTATTTCATTAGGCAACTGAACAGACCAAGTGGCGTTTTAAACACAATGCCGAGAAAACACGACTCCAAAAAATCCCAAACAGATCTGTTTGTTTTTAGCCTCACCTTTTCATGGCAAATAAAATTACTCCTTCTTTGCAAATACAGTAAATCTAAGCTTTTAGTTGAGCATTTAGTGGGATGTCTACCCAGTAAGCTTTGCTTATGTTGCAGGCAGCCACCCCGAGGAGTGATTGGAATTTAAATGTGATTCCCTTATTAGTTTCTGCTAACTGCAAATATCCCAGGCACTTAATTAAGTGGCTGGATAATGTATGAATGCTCACTTCTGCCTGTCATGCAGAACAAAGTGATATATTTAGATTCAATGCACAATATGAAATTTAATGACACAGGCAACAGTCATTTAGAGAAAAGGGGGATCCCTTTTGTTTTCCATTGTCTTCATTTTTTTTTAATTTTTTTTTTTTTTGCCTAGGCAGCTTCCATCTTTTGTAACAAGGCTTAGCCTGAACATTGATAGAATTGTCTTGCCTTAAGCCCTGTCACCAGTGGGTCCATTCAGAGTGGATCACAGGTTTTTCAGCATGTGTTACCTGTTGGCAAAAGACTTCTCCTCCTCCTGCCTCCAGTACTTGTAGAGGATGCTCATTTGCATGAAATCTTCACATAATAAAGATTTAAAGAGAGAAAAACAGAGAAGGGTCTCTCTCTCTCTCTTTTTTGCTAAGCTTAACACTTAAACACAGCACTGAGGGGTTTTTCCGCTATGACATAAGAAGAGAAATTTCCAAAGGAAAGGAAGGGAGGAGAAAATTGAGACACACTTCCCAAGCAGAAGGTTTGTGAGAGCGCCATGATTTGGTCTCATCTCTTTGTAGATTTTCTGATGATGATATGCAGACATCTCCTGTCTTTTGACCTGCTGTTCTTTGGTGTTCATGGATGCTTACTTCAGGGATACCGTGCAGATCTTTCTCCTGTTTTGATTTTTTTAAATCTACCCACTATACTCTAGCTATGTGTGTGTGTTTAAGGAGAACAGCACATAGATACATTAATTTACATATTATGGCATTTTAAAATGAATTACTGTCTCATTGTTTTTGCTATTGCAGCTCAAGTACCAGAACTCTCTTGCTCCTTTAATTAGAGCTTTAAGAATCTCTCATGTCTGCAAATACTAATTTCAATTATCTCTGCCCTTCCCTGTAAATGGTATACTAGTGGCCTTCAGCATCCTGTGCCTTTTTGAAGGAATCTAAATAATGGAAACTAAACAGAGCTATGGTGGGGTTATGGTTGTTAGAAAGAGTTACAAATTAAATTCTCTGAAGTCATTGTAGACCAGGGGTCAGCAACCCATGGCTCTGGAGCCGCATGTGGCTCTTTCATCCCTCTGCTGTGGCTCCCTGTCGCTGGTCGGCTCCACAATTGATAGGGCTTTCGGTTAGGACAGGTAAAAAGGATGCCGTGCTAGAAAGAGACTCTATGGTGGGGGAACTGACTTCCGGTCAGCAGAGGAAAAAGGACGCCACGCTAGGAGGAGACTCTATGGTGGGGGAACCGGACTTACGGTCAACAGAGGAAAAAGGACGCTGTGCTAGGAAGAGACTATGATGGGGGAACCGGACTTCTGGTCAGCTCCAGAATTGAACGGGAGGCTTCCAGTTAGGACCTTTGTGGCTCTTTGAGTGTTTAAGGTTGCCGACCCCTGGTCTAGACAATGGTTGTTTAAATATATAAGTATCTTCACTTTTAAACATTTTCAGATCATTCAATGTTCTGTGGAAACATTGAGTAAGTCGGAAATCCACAAATATTTGCATCATAATAAATAACGTAGCTTTTAAAAGTTCCATATTATTTTTCAGTTTTTTGGTGCAGCAGACTAAAATAGTTACTTTTTTGGAGGCAAAATCAAAACATATTTTTCTAATGCTATCATTCAGAAACATATATGTTTGAATCTTAGATACTACACTCAAACAATAAGAAAACATCATTTCTTTTTTCCTTTATTATGTTAAAAATATAACATATTGCTACAATTTAGAAATATTGTTAGAAGTATTTGGCTAACCATTTTAGGAAAAGGAAGCTCACTTTATCTTTGTGGGGTTCCACTATTTTGGTTGTTGCACACCATCTTGAATGTTTAACTATATATTTAGCTGAGATATAATTGAAACCAATTAATTTCATATACTTCCAATGAATAATCATGATTACCTATATGTGCTTAAGTTCTGTTTGTCTCATGATAAATCATGCATAGGTGACATAGTAAGAAAATTCTTTTCAGTCCCTTGCATAACTCTGTGTGTGTATTTGTAGTTTTGCTCCTGGGTATTTGGAGAAACAAGAAAGCAGAAGATCCTTGGCCAAAGTAGCAGAAAGTTCTACCATCTGAGATCAATAAACACTAGTATGATTTCAGTTAAATTAAGATAGATACTTTGAAGGGTGAGTTACCTTTGTTCTGATAAGTTATATTTCTTCAGGGTGATCTATTTGGACACCACTGGTTTGAAAGGTGAGATTAACCTCTTTTTTTCTAACATTCTTTTTTTTGTCTGCTATCTCCCCCCCCCACTCACTTTCATCCCCTTGTGGGGGAGAAACAGCTATCTTTCCACAAGCCTGAATTGATATTTTGCCAAGGTCATAAGGAGATTGAACCGAAGCATCATGACTGCCCAATCAGAGATATTAAGGATCAGATTGGCAAGGCCCCTTTTGTTTTCTGAATAACTACTAAGAATATATTTTTCCTTCATAGTTGAGCTGCTCTATGCTGCCGAGATGTGCAAAATAAGGAGCATTTTATATCAAATGGAACGAGACAGGATTCCTTGAAGCATGTTTGGTTTTCTTACTTTTTAGTTTCGAGCCTATTTTTCTGGCACAACATGGGGAATTTTTGTGTGATTCCATAGGTGTCAGAAGATGCTGGCCAATGCTTTATATCAAGTACCTCATTTACTCCCCCACCCTGGTATTAATTTCTCTGTGGAGAAGGACAGATGGAGAACTTCTGGTTTGTTTCTGCAGGGAGAAAGAGGTGTTGAACAATTTGGCAGCAATCATGCTTAATTGTGTAACATGAGGTCTTGTACCCGGGGCTCTTGGTGGATATTTTTTTTTTATCATGCTTTGTCCTTCCCCTTAAAGGTGACATATGGGCAAAGAAGAACCACTTCTACTGATACAGCTATATGGATGTTGTCTATTATCTACTGCATTTTCCCTTCAGAGGGGAAGTTTGACATGGAAAGTACAATAGTGAACATGGATTTTGATGACAGGATCATGCCAGTGTGGGCCAGATAGGCCAAGTCTGTCTGGATGAAGCCTGCAGTTTCACTACAACTACTCAGAAGCCTGCAGCTCTACTTCAACTACTATTTTGCACTGAAGTGTAAAAAGGTTTCAGAAAACCTGACTTAAATAACACATTCCAAAAATCCTAGTATGCCTTGTATTTCTGGAGGTGTTTTCCATTGCTGTCTTCTGACCTACTCACTCTGCTGAGAACAAGCCAGTATCTTTGTGTTCACATCTTCTTCTGAAGCTTGACTCACTTCAGACTACTTTCAACAGCCCAGTCCTGACATAAGGGAAGTAAAAATCTCTGTCATCTTTGAGCTGCACTCAGTAGTGATAATGCTGAACATCTGATCTCCTGCTTCATTGGCAACTCATATTGCTCAGGTAATTTATATATTTATATAT
>QLTV01000630.1:184554-196450 GCA_003457575.1 Thermophis baileyi | reverse complement strand
TTCTATTCTATTCTATTCTATTCTATTCTATTCTATTCTATTCTATTCTATTCTATTCTATTCTATTCTATTCTATTCTATTCTATTCTATTCTGTAAGATTTAAATTCTGCAGCTGTTATATATGGAAGGCTGGATTGATAGTTTCTACACTAGGTGATCTTCATTAGGATTTATTGTATCGGTAATAAAAGCAATTTACTTATTTGAGCCTGATCCTTGACTCTTCCATTTTTGGCTCCTGAGTGCTTCTTTCTACCTTTGGTAGATGTTCAGTTGCAGTAGCCTCTTCACACACACTTAGCCCACTTGTAAATACTTAGTTTCTAAAGTTTAACATAAAATAAATTTGGCTGAGTCTTGTAGTGTCTCAAAAGAATAAGTCTATTTCAGGAAATGTAAAGAAATCAATTATACAAGCTTTTGAGAGCAAGTTGCTTTAACATTTCTTATAGATGAGCACTACTGCAAAGTTAATTCCAAATATAGATTTCTATTTACATACTTGGTTTATCTATCATCTTATGCTATGCTACTGCTTTGTTATTTCATTCAAGTCAGGTTTCCTTCCCCCTACACAAATGATTAGTACATGCTATTCATTTATTTAAAACATTTATATAGCCACCCATCTTATAAGATCATCACATAAAACTTCTATATTTCTTCCCATACTCATACAATGTTGATGGGCAATTGTGCCAATACCTCATTCAATTGAAACATGAATTTTGCACTCAAAGAATAGGGATCACTTTGGATCCAACACCGGTTTGTTATCATGCTTCTGAATTATTTCATCCACCAGTTTTTCCCCCACTACAGCCATATATCTTCTCTTGAGACAAGTATACCAACCTATCACTATTTTATAGAAACTTTACTGAAGGGAAGTTATGCTCTTTTTTTATTTCCATATCTGAAGACATTATTTATTTTTTGCTTGTCTAGAAGCTGATGTGGAGCTTCTGGAATGTGCAAGTCCTTTCCTGTCAGAGAGATTTGCAGTTGTCCTACAAAGAGAGGAATCTCTTTTACTTTCTCTAGCTTCCCATCTAACTGATAAAAAATGTTCTGACATGAAAAAGAGAAGGTGGAAATTGATGCTGGAGAGCCTGTGGGTCTGGAGATTGCAGTGCCATCATCACAAGAAAATAGTTGAATTCCTAGAAAGAAGGCAATGGGGGCTAGTGAAGAAGAGTACCTGCATCTAAATGAATACAGTAAGAGGTAGCTACAGTGGTATCAAGGCAAAAGAAAACGTATTGTAGTAAATAAACAAAGAATAAAGAAGCCACAGTCTGACAAGAGAGTTGGACTTACTAGCAACTAATTCACCAGAAAAAAAGCCAGATAAGGCATCAGCAAAGAAGATAGAGGAGAATTAGTAAAATAAAAGACTATGGGAAGAATGGAATGAAAATGAGAATTCAGAGTTAGGCTGGAGTGAGTGCATCAGCATCCGAAGCCACCAAGTTTGTCAGGGGCTGTGAAAGCTCGATTGGTAGGCAGCTGTTCATAAGCCTCAGACAGAAACCCAAAAAGGAAAGAAGCCTACAGTAAACAAAGCTAAAGCAAAAGTGCTGAAGTAATCTGTAAATAAAGCTAATAGGTTAATAGGAATAATCCTGGGGATTAGAAAGTAGGGTAAAACAAGCACAGGAGTACGAAATGGTTAGGATTAGGGCTTTATGTCAGTTAAACTCATGTTCTATTTTTGAAACAGTTGAGCAATAAACAACTCCCTATAAGGGTGAAACACAATCCTATTTGACATCCCGCTTGGCTTTGAACTGTCCACAAATGAACCAGTGATAAGAACAAACAATACTTTCATATCAGTTAGCATTGCTTATTGAACATTTTGTCCTATGTGTACAATCTACTATGATAATTAATTTGTAAAGGCTGAATGGTAATCCAAGAGTCAGTGATTCTCAGGTCTCATAGAACCATTATGTAAGCACTGAAGAGGTGCCTCTGACTTTCAAGGTTGATTAAAAAATGATCAGCAGTCCAATGATTTTGAAAAAGGGAAGAAAAAAATTATCTCTCATCTCTCTCTCTCTCTTATCTATCTATCTATCTATCTATCTATCTATCTATCTATCTATCTATCTATCTATCTTCGTCTGTCTGTTTGTCTGTCTGTCTATATCTTTCTTTCTTTCTTTCTTTCTTTCTTTCTTTCTTTCTTTCTTTCTTTCTTTCTTTCTTTCTATCTCTCATGTATCTCTATCCTGATTTTCATATTCTGCAGTAGACAGATTATCTACAGATATATCATTTCTTTATAGTCGGGTATAAATCAATTTGTCTATTTACTAGTGCTGTGTCTAGTGTAAAGTCTTACATTAAGAAAATATGTGACTTTCTTGTGTGTTAAAAGCAATGAAGCTTAAACCCCTCTTCTCATCAGCCATGGGAAGGTTATCGGATGATTCGAGATTCAGTGTGATCAATACAGAATCATATAGGAAACTAGCCAACATTTATTTCATTTGGTATGGCTAAAATCAGCCTGCATGAAACATCACATTCAGTATAATTTATTTTTAAGGGACAATTTTTGCTTAGTTTATTTTTTCATAAATCAAAAAGATGATTTCTATACAAATGATGAAAAATGAGAAGTGATAAAAAATTATGGAAGTTATTTGGATAAATAGCTCAGAGGACATTGCAATACAAAGGACAGAAATTGCAGAATCACTCAGAATTCTTTTTTAAAAAAATCCTATATTTTCAAAAGCTGTAAAGATTTGCTGTCAAAGGAAGAAAAGTCAAAACTTAGAAGGTTGCCTTTAGAAAAAATTAATGTCTATAATGTTTACCATACAGTCTGTCATATAAGTGTTTGAAGAAGGATACAGAAGAGCTTTGAGAGTTTACAGTGCATCTTATGAATTTAAAATCAGCTAGCCATCATGTTTAAAAAAACTAGGTTTGAATTAAAAAGGGCATATAAGAGCTGAATCTTATTTCTTCAGCATGACTTTCTGGAAAAAAATTAGTATATTTGCCGCCTCCTTTAGGAGGTGTAATAATAGATCAATCTATGTTTACTTACAAGAAATGACTTTTTCCATTTTCTACATCATAGTAGTCCTAGCAACCTATTTTCAAATAATACAGAATCTCTGACCCCAACTGAGCTCAAGATCATAGTTTAAGGAAGAGTTTTATTTGTGTCATAAATGGCTATACTGATCTATTTCCCAGCTAGATTCTGCCATGGTCAACTTTATTTCAGGATCCAAATCCATAATCCATCTGGCTATCTCAAAAGATGGAAATAACATTTCATTATTTCATTCTGTTTTGTTTTATTTTGGTATACGCATCTGAGACCAAATTTATGACTCCTAAAATGTTCCTCATTTTCTGTGCCAGAGTCTACCATTCTTCCAATGTTATGAATACTATATAGAAATAGAACTGTCCATGTAGGACATTTCTGTGTGATGACATGTATGATAAGGACAAAAAATTAAATTGGATGCAGTGTATAGAGGTTAAATTATGTGGACTTTCATATTTTCATATTCATGTAGTAAGACCGAAGCAGAGAGGCAACCTCATACATTCCTCACATGATATACAGGGGTGGGTTCTAACTTACCTCACTGCCGGTTCGCTTCCTCCCGCGCCACGTGGCCGCGCCTCGTGGGCACGTGCATGCGCAGTGCAAAAAAAAATATATCAAAAAATTCCCCCACCCCCAAAAAAAGCTGAAAACAAGATGGTGACGCATGCACAGTGCTGGAAACTCAGCTTCTGTGCATGCACAGAAGAAAAAAAAACCCGGGAAAACTTCCAATAAATAAATAAATAAATAAAGTTAAAAAAAAGATGGTGGCGTCCATGGACTGGCACCAACTGAACCAGCTCCGTGACATCATCGTGATGTCACCAGCAGGTCACTACTGGTTCGGGCGAACTGGTCCGAACCAGGAGGAACCCACCTCTGATGATATAGCTAAGATGAAATCTATGAACATATAACTATATGAAATGGGTTTTGTGAAAATATGCTTTGGACATTGATTCCTAAAAAGCCTTGCTTTGCAAATTGTCACCTCGTTTCAAATTCAAAGACTTGCTTTTTGATAAAATATTTTTTTAAAAAATGTTTTTTTCCACCTTGACCTGAGCAGGTGGCATATCACTGAAGTACAGAATGAAGGGGTCTCAAGAGCTTAATGGAGCTTTAGATATGCTAGCAAGGATAAAACCATGCCAAGCTAAGAGAAAGGACTACATTGTGTTACAGAACAGCAGAGCTGTAACGATATCCTGAGATCAAACAGAGGAAGGTCCTTCATAGCAACTAGGGTATTTATTCACTGTGTACTCTCTTACAAATGGGTTTGGCAGCACAATGCAACTGTCTAAATGGATTACATTAACGTAAATTGCTCGGATTACACAGAATGTTGAAAGCACTAGGAGAAGTAAAATCATGATTCTATGTATGTTAACCCAAAAGTCAATTTTACTGTGTTCAGTAAAGGGCTTACTCTAGAGTAATTAAGTTTAGGAAGAATGAAGAAAACTTAAGTTTCATGAAAGGATTTTTTTTTTCTAAAACAATTGCAAACACACTGTTTTCAATGGTATTAAGAAATATGCCCATCAGTATCAGTTTTGGTATCATTTGTACAGTATATTGTAGGATTAGAGATGAAGAGCTCTCCTTCATGTTTTGGTTATCACCCCATAAACCCCAGTTAGCTGGCTTGTTGGTTTAGGAATATGGGGATTGTACTCTAAAATATCTAAATGCCAAGAGTTTGTATATTTTAATTTTATTGTACATAATTGTTGGCATTGTTTATTCTGTTTTTTTCTAACGGTTCAAATCAATTAATTGACATATGCATTTTCATAAAGCCCCTATGCATGTTTATTCAGAAATATGCTTGAGTTCAAGTTTCAGCAATTACCTCTATTGAAATTTGTTTTGGGACAGTATGTCAGATCAAGGTAATATTGTCACATAATGGCCCTTATAGAGTTACTAGTCTGTTACTTAATTTGCATGCCATTTTGCATTATTAGAGCTAAGTATAACTAATATTTCTGAAGTTTCCTCTTGGGAAACTAGGTAGACACAACCTCTTAATTTTCCAGGAGAAGAACTCCTTAATTATTTCTTAAGGCAAGACTTAAGGCTGACAATAGAACTGCAACTGAAACCACATAATGGAAGAAGTTCCCTTGTTATGTACTTTTCTTTGGGATTGAAATATGGGAAGTCAAAAAGTGCCATACTTTTCTGGAGGTGGTGGTGCAATGAAAGATAAGATGCTCTCTGTCTCTCTCTCTCTGTCTCTGTGTCTCTCTCTGTCTGTCTCTCTCTGTCTGTGTGTCTCTCTCTGTCTCTGTCTCTCTGTCTGTCTCTGTCTGTCTTTGTCTCTCTCTCTGTGTGTGTCTCTCTCATAGAGGCAGAGAATTTAGAATTCTCCACAATTATCTTCCCCTTTGGGGGGAAAAACCCATCTAAAGTAAAATACTCTTTCAGTAAATTAAATAACTAGGAATAGATAAATTCATGAAATTTTCTCTGCCTGCTACTATTATATTATAAAATAATTGAGTTAAAATAAATGTAGATCATTGAATCTAACTTCCTGTTTAGAGAAGAAATCCAACATATGCATCAATGACAAAATATTGTCCACCCTTTACTTTAAAGCATCTAGTTGCCTGAGTTATTCGTTTCACAGATGAATCCCTAAGACATCTACCCACCCTCCCCAAGTATTAAACTGGAATTTTATTTCTTGTAACTTAATACATTTATTCTGTAAATCGATGTTTTTCAACTTTGGCAATGTTAAGAGGTGTGGACTTCAATTCCCAGAAATCCACAGCCAGCCTGCTGGTTGGAGAATTCTGGGATTGTAGTCCACACATATTAACTTCGCCAAGATTGAGAAACACTGCTATATATTTTGCTCTCTAGGGCAATAGAGAACAGACTTCTGTTTCACTCTTTTCAGCTATTCCCTCAGTCTTCTCTTAAGGCTAAATGTATGCACTTCAATTAGTCTTTCATAATAACAGTTTTCTGTCCCCAGTCATTTGAAATCAAACTAAATCAAAATGTTTATTTAGTGTATGCCTCTAGCTTTTACCCTTAAAGGATGCTCATAAAACAATTAAACAATGAATATTTCAATGTGCAAAGAGATACAGTACCTGAGCCTGTATCCTAACTAAACAAGTTGCTTTCTAAACAGTTGATGGAGGATGGGCCATGTTCATTGGGTCATATTTTTGCATTCACCTGTGTATCAACTAAACAGAGCAGTGTGGGTGGAGGTGTGCTTTTCCATCCATTCCACAATTTGTATATCTCATTGTATATTATTTTTATATACTATATATAGTTAAATATATATAGTATAGACTAGTCCTTTGTAATTTAAAAGATATACATTAACAATGCTTCTGTTCATTTGTTTCCCAGCAGGTGTCTCTATACTGCAGCTTTATTGAAAGGAAATGAGTATGCCAGGAGTAATTGTACGAAAATATACAGGAAAAAAGTGACACAGAAAAGATGGACAAGTGGCTTTGTCTTGCACAAAGTGCTGGTGTTTGTTACAGTATAAGAACTGCCTTATAATTCACACATCATATGCATAGTGACACATCCTGCTCTTCCAAAAGTAATTCAAAATGGCAGGATTTCAAGAAAAATCTTAGTTTTTCAAATAGAGTTCAGTCATGTATTCATACAGAGGACTTTAATAACCTGTCTCATGATTCGATCTATATAAATACTAGGGATGTGCACACTCACAACATGATTCAGAAGAAGTACTCTAACCTCATACAAACACAGCAAATCTTTATTTATTACATCAGACTATCTCTTTCCAGTGGTGTCTACCAGTCTGGTTTGATCTGGCAGGAGAAGAATGACTAGGTCCCATCTGCAGACAGGGTCACCTGTCAAGACCCAGGAAAAGAGCCTTTCCTGTTGTGGGGCCAACCCTCCGAAACATCATTCCCACACCCCATAAATTATACTTGCCCCAAGCCTGCTGAAATGTTGCAAGGCACTAAACATTTTGCTTTGCCATGGGCCTTGATATCATGGATGAGTCCATGTCATGGCTTGTTTGAATATTTCTTCCAAGACTTCTAAGTCTTCTGTGCTGCTATTTTATGTCACTTTTGCTCTTTTTAATTTTGGTTATTTTTATTACTTTTATTCTGCTTCAATTATGAGCCACTCCTATGTATGAGATGTATGTCCTATACATTTATTAAATACATAACTTTTTTTTTAGGCTTCATGCAAGTCTGCAAAAAGGAACAGCTGCTTGAAAGAGGTGCAGCCACACATTTTCGGGTAGCAGTGAAGCTGTCACATAAGGTCCAAAGCAGTTCCTCGGAGTCAGTTTTGAAATGTGCACAGAAAGATGTCTCTAGTAACGGGTAACAGTTGGAAATTAATCTTCATTGGCAACTAGAATGGAACTATTAATGTCTCAGAAAGATAATGTGCAACCTTTTCTAAGATCATAAATGTGAAGTTTAATGAAGACTTCAGGCAGTTTAAGGAATTGAAAGCGAGAATTATAAGGGGGAAAGAATAAGTTATACAAAAAAGACAGTCCCCATTATTTATAAAGTTTCATTTTTTTTCTTGGCTCATGGAAGAAAATAAGGCAAATAGCTTCATTTCATTGGTAACCTGATTTTTTTAAGGGGGGGGGGCAGGAAGAATAATCATCTCACTGGCATTAACCAAGCTATGCCATCTGACAAATCTGTTTTAATTTAATGCTAAGCTAAATGGAATTTCACACCCAATATCCTTACACGTAAGGATTGCAGAAATATAAAAATATATCAATCTATAAATAAGAGGGTCAGAATTCTCAGGAGAACAACAGGTTAAACAGAAAGTATGGCCAAAATTCTATAAAAGATATAGAAACTCAGTATTTGTTTTTTTTAATGTTATCACTATTATAGTAAAACTGAGAGAAATATAGGAGAACTGATGAATATTCTCCGATATGACCATTATTCAAAAGCTTGCCATGTCTCTGGTATGAGTTCAATAAGACATCAAAAAGGAGGAAAAGAAATGACAGGTTCTATTCATGGTTTTCATAAAAAGGTTAAAGATGTGAAAAGTGACACACCTAGATACACTTTTCAAACAGACAGTTAAAGTTTTAATGGTACATTAGCTATAGCAGTAGCTTTAATAATTAGCACTTTGGGCATATGAAAAGGAAATAATGCTTTACCCTATAACGTGTCAACTTGGATCAAAGCGAAACCTCTTTCCTGTCCTAGCAAATGTAAGCAGTCTGATCTGAATCTGAAAATATGAATATCAAAAAAGAGCAGATAAGAAGCTTGAGTAGTAACTGAAACTGTAACCATAGTGCAGTGCAAAATATTCCACTCAAGCTATTTTACTGTGTGCCATCAAAAAAATCCAACTGAATAGTTGAATCTAGTCATCAAGTGAAGATGTCCTATTGATTTTTAGAGGGAGAAATGTTTGATAATATAGTACATTGCATGTAAGACCAGTATATTGGTTTTAGTCCTTTTTGGTCAATTATGATATTTTACCATGTGGTCTTATTGAAAGGTTCAGAACCACATAGATGGCTTCACAGTTAGGATGGAGACCAATGAGAGTTTGCAGAATGTCATATCTGTGCATGCCATGCACACACACAAATTCACAGAAACAAAATATGTCATATCTAGATTGTGTAGTCACCTATCTAGATTATCTCCCTGCTTTTTCAACTATGATCTGCTTCAACCCAATCCCTCAATTTCACCCAGAATTATTTTTTGGAGAAGATTCTTTTGTTGGCAGGATGAGAAAAGATATTTTGCTATCAATAATTGTTTTCAGAGGGGTATTTTGATTCCTTTCTTCTCCTCCTCTAACACCATGGAAATGACCTGTTGTGAGAATATGGCCTCTGTTAATTTCCTATTCTAATAGCAATAGCAATAGCACTTAGACTTATATACCGCTTCATAGTACTTTTATAGCCCTCTCTAAGCGGTTTACAGAGTCAGCATATTGCCCCCAACAATCTGGGTCCTCATTTTACCCACCTCGGAAGGATGGAAGGAAGGATGGGTCCATCTTGAGCCTGGTGAGATTTGATCTGCCAAACTGCTGGCAGCCAGTGATCAGCAGAAGTAGCCTGCAGTACTGCACTCTAACCACTGCACCACTATGGCTCTTATAATGCTAGATGGCTGCTCGCTGTAAAAGATCAGCATTATGAATTAGCATAGTCAAAATACAAACTACTTAGGTATATGACAAAGATGGAAATCCATGAAATTATTGTTGGATGGGGAAAGTTGGGAAGAGATTGCATTTCTAAAAAAAAAAAAGTTATTTAACATACTGACTTGTGAAGTCCTGGTCCGCATCTTGAATAATTTAGGGGTCTCCAAAATGTCATGTTGCATAATGATATAATAACACAGGTATATTAGTCGGACAAATGGCTATAAAAAGATCACATAAATATACAACTCACATAAATACTTGAAAGAGTACATCAATCTGGTGCATTGTGGCAAAAATCAATTTAATTATTTTGAAAACTTATTTTAAAATCTGATCTTCTACTAAAAATGAAGGACCTCAGATGAGAGAGGCAATTTATTTAGAGATGCGTCATATATAATCAATAACCATTCAAATAGTCAATGAATATAATGGAAAGATCAGCAAAAGCATATCCAAGGTATCAGTCTGCAAAGTGATTTACCTCCAAGATGTGCAACCTGATGGGATTTGTATTGATGGGCAGGATAGGATTTTGCAAAAATTACTGTCCATTTGTTTTTTCACAAACTACAGCTAATCACTCAGATTGGATATGGTTTATTTAGTTTTGTTTAGCAGGTTGTGTAAAGGCAGCCAATCAAACAAATATGATTAAGTAAATTATTGGTCAGGGTGCTGTGTAAATAGCCCAAATAGCAGTTTTATTAGTCTGATTAATATAATAGTGTCTCCTTAGCCAAATGCTCTTCTTGCAAGTTATATTACCTTGCTCTTCTGAGTTACTGAAGGGTATTGCTGTGCTGGGGTCAAGATATTTCCAATTCAGTTTTGCTGCTCCTTGTGGAGAGACAGAATACTGTACTATCCGAGCCATAGCTTTGATCTGCCAAAGTCAGTCCTCTTTTCTTATTTCTCTAGGCTGGCAAACAAAGCAAGCAGCGCAAATGATGGATTGCTTGCTCTGCTGTCAGCCACTGACATTCTGTACTTGCATTTGTATAGGATATAACACTGTAGAAGTAAAGCAAGGGTAGCTGAGCAGTCCGAAGCCAAGCTATTTGTTTAGAGGTTTGATTAATTCCAAACAATTTACAAATATGAGATTAAACACAATCACTATAAACCCATCTGTTCAATAAAATTAGCTATGTACATCAATATTGGCTAGATCAGATGCGATATCATGTGGCAATTTCACAGCCATACCAAACAAAATAATAGGGACTCAGAGGCGGGTTCCTACCAGTTCTAACCGGTTCTTTAGAACCGTTAGTAAACCGGTGATGATGTCACAGAACCGGTTCTTTCGGTGTCTCTGTGGGTGCCGCCATGTTGGATTTTGCTTCTATGCATGCGCAGAAGCGAATTTTTTTATTGCTGTGGGGGCGTGCGCAAAGTACGCACGTGTGCACGGCGCGACCCTGAGCAAACCGGCAGCAAAAGGATCCAGAACCCACCCCTGTAGGGACTGGACAAGAACGAAAATAGGTGCTTGCACGCTTGGCCTCAAAATAAGAGTTGAAAGCAAATTTAAAGTCTAGGAAGGCTACGTATAAGGAAGATTTATATTTGTGAACAGGGGTGTCCACAGGGAAGGGCATCAAAAAAGTCAAGATGTTACCCACAGTCATGCAATCAAAGCTCGGCCCCTTTTATATGATTGCCCCTTCCTAAATATTAGCATCACACATTAACTTTTTTTTTAATTGATTGAAGGGAAAAAATCTAGGCTGAAAATTGTGGATTTTCTCTAAACAATGGAATTTTAGTACAGATTTGGACTGAAGGCAAATAAAATTCCTGATTTCATTAAGCATCTATACAGCTATGATCCACTTTAAGCATCACACTAATCATGTGGATTTTAAGGTAATATGTGCAGAACAAATATTTGGGGCAAACAAAGGACTTTCCTATTTCCATCCCCCAAACTACTGATAGCACCTGTTAAAACAAAGGGTACTCAAATAACTTCTCTATTTTATTTAGCTATTTATATTTTCATTTCATTTTTTATTAGAGAATTGACATAATCCAGGAATATTTGTCCTGAATCATAGGATTGGAAGAGATCTTGGAGATCCAGCTCAGATCCTCAATCAGATCTAGGACAACTCACAACAGCCAACTCGCCACGGGCAACTTGCCATGGAACTACTGACTGTGAGACAACAAATACGCTAATATTGAAGAAATGGTAGAATAGAATCATTAAACAAAGGGTGCAAAAGGAGGGAGAAAATGAATTGTGAATGATAAAAATTAAAATGATTTTTCAATTATTTTAAATAATTAAATTGAATTGTTGAATTGTCCCATGGCCAGTTGCCCCGTGGTGAGTTGGCTGCAGCAAGTTGGCCATGGAGATTTGGCCCATTCTGTCCTCAATCTAACCCTAAAACAAGTCTGCTCAGCACTGAACAACCTACAATGATGGATTCCTTGTGATTCAGGAGGCAGGCTATCTCACTGTTTAATAGTTCTCATGGTCAGGAAAATTCTCCTACAGTAATGTCAAATTTGGATCTCTCTCTCTCTCTCTCTCTCTCTCTCTCTCTCTCTCTCTCTCTCTCTCTCTCTCTCTCTCTCTCTG
>QLTV01000630.1:143078-174484 GCA_003457575.1 Thermophis baileyi | reverse complement strand
CTACTTCAGCTGCAACCCCAACAATACACGAGCACACACTAGATACAAACTTAATGTAAAGCGCTCCAAACTCGACTGCAGAAAATATGACTTCAGCAACAGAGTGATCAATGCCTGGAATTCACTACCTGACTCTGTGGTTTCTTCCCCAAACCCAAAAAACTTTAACCTTAGACTGTCTACTGTCGACCTCACCCCATTCCTAAGAGGTCTGTAAGGGGCATGCATAAGCGCACCAGCGTGCCTACCGTCCCTGTCCTACTGTCCTATTGTCCTCATCTATCTGTATTCACCTTGATTATGTTTATGTTTATACCTATACCTGCTATCTTGTACATGTTTGACAAACAAATAAATAAAATAAATAAATAGACTGAGTACATCATTTGCCACAAGAAACAACACAAGATAACTAGAATTAGTCAGCAGTGTTAAAGTTGAGGTCCCTGGTAGTCAATTTAACATGGTTTCATTGCTTGATATGGAACATAAACAAGTTATTGTAACTTAGTACCCCAACCAACACTTTGGTGTCTGTCACTCACATCTTTAGAAACTTCAGTTAATTCAAATTAAGAGTTTAATGGTGATGTATCACTTTCTAAGAAAAAAATATTTATCATCTGAAAGAGGCAAAATAAGATGAATCGAATGTTAATTCATGTGGAAACAGATTATTTTGTCTGATTTATAGAGCAGTGATGATTTTTAACCAAGGGGACATTCAAAACAACATCTCTCTCTTGCACTCTACTATTATGGGAATCTATCGCTACATTATCCTGTATATAGATTAAGCCATGATGGTTGTTTTTCCTCAATATCTAGTGGCTACACTATATACTTATCTGATTAGCCTACATTAGATTAAACTAGAAGTAGAAACTTCAAGCCCACCTTGCACAGTCTCTGGAATCTTCTGTGATAATGCTACTAAAATCTTTAAGAAAAAGACCAATTTCCCATTTTTTAAATGAGATGGTAAACAAACACATATGCTAACTTTAGATAGGATTAAAATCACCCAGACAATGGTGTGAAAAACTCTGAACTTTTCCTCAAAAGAAAAAATAGGAAAGGAAAATACCCATATTCCTGGCACAATTCTTTTACTGCCATCATTATAATGTTCATTATCCTTTGCAGTCTTTTGTTATCATTAGGGGAGCCTCCGGGTTAAACCAAAGTTTTAGTTGGAGATGACCATTAAATGAGACATCCACTTGCTTAGCTGCCTGCCTACACAAATGATATAGTCTCAGTCAAAACTCAGCATATAAAGCCCAATGTGACCACACTGAAAAGTAGAAAATGCCCCTAAAACAAAATTGTTATAGGACAGCTCAGAGCCTGTGGATATTTTTTTCCCCAACAACCATCTCATTGTTTATGAGTCAAATACTGCAAACCCATAACTCCAAGATAAATGATACCATTATACTTATGCCTCATGCTGTGAACAGTGTGGTAAGATATTTCTACACAATTCATTTCAGCAAAATGATACAGAACAACCAGGCTAAATATTTTTTTTTTCTCTGTTATATTAATGTCTTATTACAGTAAAAAAAATCATTGATCAATGCAGAAATTAAATGTTTCATGATTTGCATAACTGAGAATCATAAGATTTAGCAGTCCAAAAAGAAATTCCAAGAAATAAAAAAATAAAAAATACTACAATTATTTGTCTTTCTTAAAATAATTATAAATTAATCTGTAAATCAATGACAGTTCAGACTTACTTTTTTTCATAAATTCTAATCAAGGTAACATTTTAGTGATCTTTCTATTTTATTCATTACCCATGTATTCAAACTTGAATAATTTCCATATCTGAAATACACACATATAAAGAGAGAGATATCATCATCATCATCATCGTCATCATTGTCATCGTCTTTGTCATCATCATCATTTTGTTCAACTTTGGGAGATGAACATTATGCAAAGCACAAAAAAAGTAGAAAGCAAAATAAATTAAAAGCAATAGGTAAAATAAGAAGAAATTTAACTAAATGTAATGTAGCTTACACTAAAACCTTATATTATATATGTCCATACTTTTCTGTTCTTGTAAACCATGTTTGCTTCCATCAGCTACTGATTTATACAATTCTCTCTTTGAAAAATGTTGTGACTCTGTCCAGCTATGCCTTTCTCAACCTTCACTATCATCTCAATCCATCCATTTTTCCTTCATGTATTTGTTTTGCAATTTAATTCTCCCTCTAATCTGCTTGGCCTTCCACGAGGCATTGAAAACTTGGTTTTGCCATTAGCCTGGGGCTCTGTAGGCAAGCTTGCTTTTTAGTCATATTGATTGTGAGAGATTTGATTATTTAGTTGCTATTTTATGCTGTCTCATGCTGCTTCTATTTTGTTCTAATTGGGACCTGCCCAGACACATATATGAGATGGACAGTCATATTTACTTATCAATAAAATACACACCTGTCACTTCCGTACAATGAAATTGGTGGCAACGTGCTTTCATGGATATTCATTTTTGCTTCTTTAGACATTTTTTTCCTTGCAACAAATCACATTTTACTGGCATTTGCATGTCTTAAAAATTTTACATCCCTTCTTCCATCTTTCATAAACTTTTAACATCAATACTTCCCCATCGTGTAGTTTTTCACAGTTAATGTGTAACTTGCAATCATTCATTCCATTTCCCCTGTCAAACACAACTACCTTGGGGCTTTGATGCATCATTCAGTCTAACATTTGCTACAGATCATTCAGATTCTCAGCCAGCAGCCCAGCATCATCTGCATACAAAAGAACATAGATATTCACTTCCACAACCAACACCCTTCTAATGTTACTGCAAGCATTCTTTCTCTATTTACTCTTCATAAATATCTTAAACAATCACAGAAGACCTGACATGTTCTCTCCCTGCTCAATACTGAACCATTTCCTAAGCATACCTTTTATACTCAGCATGTTTTACTACAACCATTTACTACATTGCAGTAACTAAATTTCAACGTTGTATTTGCAGATTCTCCCCCCCCCTATAATTCAAGCATGTCCATTCAATCAGGCTGGTTGTTTTCTCTAAAGGAAGAAATGTATAATAAACTTTCCCATATTCATACATTTCTCTATGACCTGAAGAATAAAAATCTGTTCTATACATACCTCCTGTTTGACCTCAAGCACTTCTCAAATTTTGTTTTCTTCTTCCTTTAATTAAAATGTTGCCAAATGTATTCCCAGGTTCACCTAACAAATAATCCCTTGGTGTAACTTGCAAGTACTATTATTTCTTTGTTTTTTTAATAAGGAAATATAACTTATATCATCATTAAATATTGAATACATGGAATGTTCCTTAAAAGTAGCAAATGTGTTATTTAGCAAGCTTTTTATATGGGTTGGACATTGCAATTACAACAACTGTGTTCTGAGAGTGTTTTCTCCATATTGTTAATTTTTAATATGGAACCTAACTTTTAATTGTTTTAAAACTTTGTTCTTCTTTATGTTTTTATATTATGATATGTTTTTATTGTAAGCCACCCAGAGTTATTTAGGTGAGATGGGCAATGTAGAAATGCAATGAATAAATAAATAAGCTATCAAAATAAGAATTGAATACTGCAGAACATTAATTAGAATTTTAAAAAATCATCGTAATCAATTATTATTGAATTTCAAATACCGATAAGAAATTTTCAATGAGCATTGGACGAATGATATTATCATCGGAAAATATCTGGATAATATTTGGCTTAAAAATATTCAGGATAATTAAAAAAAAACTTTGATGCCAATTGATAGCTTTTCTAGTTTCTTATTAAAGCAAGTAGGAGCTGTAGAAACTTTCCAAAACTCCCAGGTCTGTGTACCATTTAATGAATTTACTAAAACAATAGGCATCATGAAAATAGAGGCTTCCTTAAATATGTAGTAATGTGGTTATTTTGAAAAATTAGAAATGAAGCAAAAATGAAATTGATATTCCTCCTGGTCACATCAGTAGAAAAACAAAAGCTCAGGACTGTATGAAGTGTGATGGGAACTGAAATAGTATTGGTAATTTATTTATTTATTACAGCTATAGACCACCATATTTGGGATAATTCATTGGGAAGTTTTAAAAACGTCACATGAGATTGATGAATATGATGAAGCCCAGACCCATAAAAGGGAGGTAAGCAAGTAATATGGACTACCAGTAGTATATTAAGTAGTATACCTTAAACTGTCTACCGTGGACCTTACACGTTTCTTAAGAGGTCCCTAAGGGGGCGTGCATAAGCGCACCAGCGCTTATGGGTCCTACTGTACCCATTTGTATGTACTCATTTTATGTGTTTATGGCTATGTTTTGCTTCTTTATATCCATTTATTTGTGCCATTTTTTCATGTGTCCTGTTTCCTTGCACTTGTTGACAAATAAATAAATAAAAATAAAAATAAAATAAATAAATATATTTCCCTGTTACTTGTGTGACAAAATCTCCTGCAGATTAAATAGGTTGATTTGATTCAATTTAATTATTTCTTCATTGAATACGTGATAATAAATAGAATCTGAATTTGTAAAGCATTGATTGCAGTTACAATGAAGAATTTTGGAGTGCACTAGGAAATACTGGGTAAGAAAAATAGAAGAGAATGGAGCTTTGTTTGTGTACTTATTTTAAGCTGCAGTTTTTGATTAATTAAGATAGAACCCATTTCTTCCTTTTCTTAGCTGTGCATAACTTTTATAGATAACTGATGTTAACCCAGTATTAGGTGAATGCAGTGCTTCATTTCTGCTTATTGCAATGACTTGTTTATCTTGAAAAAAATAATGAACAAACCCTCATATGGGACTTTGGAGTATCTTTAGATAGGATCTGATATGATGCAGGTACTTGTATATATTGTCTCCATTTAGGTTTTTCCCCCCGAAATTCTTATTGCCACACACAAAAAATTCTGATTGTTCCACATACTTCCAGGAGGGATTTTTAGGGGAGTCACAGAGACACAACAGGGAGGAAGTAGTCTTTCTTCCACGATAATTTTAGAAGATAATACATGGTTTTATATTCATCACTTAAATCTTCAGCTTCTTGGGTTAAGACAACAATTTAAAATAATTCATTTATTATATTTGATTTATGACCCTAGCTCATACTTTTTAAGACCGACTTAGATAACCACTGGGTGAAAATGAAAAGTTAAAGTTTTAGTTATTTACTTATTTTACTTATTTTACTTATTTAGTTAATGTTACAATATTTCTAACAAATCCCACCCCCAGCAGAATAGAATAGAATAGAATAGAATAGAATAGAATAGAATAGAATAGAATAGAATAGAATAGAATAGAATAGAATAGAATAGAATAGAATAGAATAGAATAGAATTTTTTTATTGGCCAAGTGTGATTGGACACACAAGGAATTTGTCTTGGTGCATATGCTCTCAGTGTACATAAAAGAAAAAATAGGTTCGTCAAGACATGTTTAAAAAGATAAGTTCACCTCAGACATGGTGTAGAACAATGGATATACAAGTAGTCCTTATTATCACAATTGAGCCCAAAATTCATGTTGCTAAGTAAGAAATTTGTTAAGTGAGTTTTTCCCCATTTTACAATTTTTCTTGCCACACTTGTTAAGTGAATCATGGCAGTTGTTAAAGTGTAAAATGGTTGTTAAGTGAATCTGGCTTCTCCATTGACTTTGCTTGTCAGAAAATTGCAAAAAGGGATCACCACAAAAAAGGACAGTGCAATTGTCATAAATAAGAACCAGTTGTTGAGCATCCAACTGTAAATCATGTGACCATGGGGATGTTGCAATGGTCATAAGTGTGAAAAATGGTCATAAGTCACTTTTTCAGTGTTGTAACATTGGATGGTCACTAAGCGAACTGTTGTAAGTTGAGAACTACCTGTATAACAATATAATTAAAATAAGTCATCACTAACATATGTCACCCTTACCATGTATGAAACATGGCCAGTTTGAAAGTACAACATGCAAGTCTGAAAGTACAATTCTTCTTCATGTCACCTTTATAGTCCAGTAACTTAGCGGGAATCTGTCCTGAGCCCCTAACATCCACTATCCAGCTGTGAGCTGTGCTGCCTCTATCCTGACTGTTCCCAAGGCAGCATCTCTTCACCCAGTCTCCCAAGCTCATTCCCACATACCATTACAATCAGAGGTGTGTTCCTCCCGGTTCGGACCGGTTCTATAGAACCGGTAGTAACTTGGCAGCCTGGGTCGCTAGAACCAGCAGCGACCCAGGCTTGCCATGCCCCCAAACTGGTTCATTCGGCGGCGCCATAGGCACTGCCATCTTGTTTTTTGCTTCTGCGCATGCGCAGAAGCTTTTTTTAAGCACTGTGCATGTGCGAAGCATGAGCGCACTCGCGCAGCGCAACACTGAGTGAACCGGCAGCAAAGAAAACCAGAACCCACCCCTGATTACAATACATGAAACTTCCATTAACCTTGGAATGGAACAATAGGATAAGGCAATTTATGCCTATTTGTTGTGGCTTGCCCCCGTCCCGTGCAGCTGCTCATGGATCTGGACGACCAGGAACAGTCCATAGGGTGGCAAGAGTGGTCTGTAGCGCTGGCACCGGAGTCCGAGACCGAAGAGGAAGCAGGGCCAGAGGACGATGCGCAATCAGGGCCTTCTGCACCTCCTCAGGAGGAGTTCAGTGACTCCAGTGAAGAGGAGGGGCCTCTGATTGATGCCAGAGCATGCAGGGCAGCTAGCCGGCAAGAGTGGCTGTGTAGAAGGCGGTCTACTCGAAAGTAAGCTTGCCGGCAGAGGGGCCACGCCCTAAGACTATATAAGGGTGGATCACACCACACACTTTTGCTGAAGACAATTTTGTTTGTATTCATCTTGGCTGCCTTCTGAACCTCGTCCCTATCAGTTGGATTGACTGGGCTCTTGGCCAACTTCAGCAAGTGGTGATTATTTGACGGACTAATTGACCTGCTTGTCTCTTTCACATTTGGAATCCCAGCCAAAGTGTTCTGTGCTTGAAAACAAACACTTTGGCAAAGAATTAGTATTCCCTTTAATACTAAGCAATTATTAGTATTAAAGCCTTTTTGTTTAAAGAACAGTGTGTGTGTGTCGCTTTCTGGGGGTTTGCCGCGCTGGGACAGAACACTATTTTGAAACCGACAGGAGAATAGGAACAGCATATACTGTATTTGTGAAGAGGAGAGCATTCTATGAAGTGGGGCTGCTAACCCATATACTGTTTGAAGAGTAAGGCTGCAATCCATAATGACACTTATTCTACAATAAACTTCACTCAAGATACTGAGATTTATTTTGAGAAAACATGCATAAACATGTATTTGTAAGTATGTCATTTTTCCTGCAAAATGTATATTGTAATATGGAAATCAGGCACAGGTTTAATGGTGTGTTTGGACGATGACATACACATTATGACATCAGAAAGCAAATGGGGTAACTTACATGTTTCTATCAAGACATCATGATGTCATTACAAAATTGCATCATTTACATGAAGATGCCATCATTTAGTCCTCCATCATATAGAACTGAAGAAGTTTCTTGGATAAGAAGCTAAATCTCTTCAAGAAAAATTAAGAAAGTCCAGTTGCCGTTTGAAAATCACCTTAGGGATAACCATGACCTGGACAACTGAGAATCTCCATAGACATGCCATCATGTACATGTCATGTTGACATCAGTGTAGGTTATTATAGACACAGCTGAAAATGATATTATATGTTCCAACATTTTAAACTAGAACATTCAACTCATCCCATAGTGATAGAGCTTTATAGCTGCTTACCTGCAAGTGAATTAAAACAAATTTACTTAAGAAGGTATACTTTTACATTGAATTGATAGAGCCATGGTGGTGCAGTGGTTAGAATGCAGTACTGCAGGCTAACTCACTGCTCACTCCAGTAGTTCAATCCTGACCGGCTCAAGGTTGACTCAGCTTCCATCCTTCCGATGTCAGTAAAATGAAGACCCAGATTGTTGGGGACAATATGCTGACTCTATAAACCACTTAGAGAGGGCTGTAAAGCACTATGAAGCGGTATATAAGTCTAAGTGCTATTGCTATTGTAATTGTACTTTTCTAAGAAGTATATATAGGTATTCAAATATTACTTTGAAATGTTTGTTTCCCAAAAAGTTTGAGTGGAGGTAAAATTGTAGATGCCAATTGCATATGATGATGACCTTCTCTCACTGTTTTCTGCTTTGAATTAGGATATAAACCTTCAAAAATAATACCACACATTTTTCACTGACTTAGCTTAGTCAAATTGTTCGGCATATACACAGGCAATAAACCAATTAAAAGGACCATGCAGAGCAGAAGAAAGCGCATAAGATAGATGGAAACTATGCCTGAATCCTAGCACTCACAAGATGACAACAAGTAAAGGGCAGAAAGGTCATTGAACAAATATTTTAATAATGCTTTATTTGAAATTCCATCAGTTACACATTATTAGCTCTGCTATGCTGCAGAAACACAGGAGAGATAATGTGAAGTGCCTTATTTATAATACAACAAACCACAGCACCTTCAGGGCATACATTGTCCAAACAATTGTATTTTGCAATTCATTGCTATATTTTCTGAAACTCAACACCTCCCTGCCTTGTTTTATGTGTGGACTAGCAAATATGGCAGAAAATATGGATCCATCGGAAATCTATGAGAATTACACAGTTTATGTATCCTAAAGCACAGTCATGTTTATTAAAATCAAAAGGTACTGGACTGGGGATTTTTGTTTTGTTTTGCTTGCAATATGTATATTGATGATACAGTAAGGTGTAATAATAATCAAAGGTAAGATTTCAGGGCACCATTTTAGCAGCTCAACACAAGCATTAATTATCTGATATAGATTATTCTAAATAGGAAGGCTCCTATCCTATTCAACCCCAAACCCACTGGGCATTTCCAATGCTCATATCTACCATTCAGATCAGGGGTGGGTTCCACTTACCTTCCCCACCAGTTCGCATCGCGACGTTTTGCGCGCGTGCGCACGTTCCCTCGTGCAATTTTGCCTCCGCACATGCTCAGTAGCTGCAATCAGCCCGAAACACAGCTGAGGAGCTGATAAGCTGTGCTTCGGGCGAAGGAATAAAGGTCAGTATAAACCCAGGGGCAGGTGGGAGGGCCCTTTTTCAAGCAGCAGAACAGTAAAAAATTCACAAAAAATTCCCCAAAATAGATGGTGGTGCCCACGGACCGGCACTGACCAAACCGGATCCGTGATGTCACCAGCGGGTTGCTAACGGTTCGGGCGATCCAGTCCGAACCGGGAGAAACCCACCCCTGATTCAGATCCCATAATTGGCTGAAAAATGACCTTCTCCTCCCCTATCTGTTAACTTTGGACATTATGTCCAGTGTGACTTTTATGTTTAAATAGCAGAGGTTTCAACTGAATTCTGTCCAAAAGGCAGGTGCATTTTTAGAAAAATTCAAAGAGAATTTGGAGGAGATTCAAATGAGGGTGTCTGATGAGACTATACAAAAACTCTAGTAGGTGCAATAGGAAACTGAAAGAGTTGATACTGAATTAGGCACTATGGGTATCAATATTTCTAAATTTATGGATTAGATATATAAAATAGAATATACAGTACATTAATGAAGCAAATACTTCTCAAAAGAGAAAATAATTATTTGAAAAAATTAAGACAATATTTTATATATATATTTATAGTCTCCCTTTATTTATTTATTGGTAAAAATATGTCACACCCACACACATACACACACACACACACATATACACACACACACACACACACACATACACACACACAAAATATTTGATTTATAAAAAAATGAGTGAACAATTTATTTAATCTGAAAGAAAGAAAGAAAGAAAGAAAGAAAGAAAGAAAGAAAGAAAGAAAGAAAGAAAGAAAGAAAGAAAGAAAGAAAGAAAGAAAGAGTTGTTTTGTATATAAATCCCCAAACCAGAACTTGAATTGACTGATTAGCATGGGAGATTTGTTAGAGTGAAAGTTAATATGCAAAGGACTGAGACTTTGATATTGGGAATGTATGCCCCAAATGAGGATAAACTATTGTTTTATAAATGACTTATGGAGAGATTAATGAATTATGAAAATTGGTATTTGATGTGGGAATGGAAAGGAGTAATCTTCCCACAACTGGATGTCCTCTGAACTTCTGAGAAAAATATTAAAATCACTCAAGGCAAATTACCAAAAGTTTTCTTTGAAGTGCTGGACAATTTAGCGCTGATTTATATATGGAGACAGAAAAATGGCTATTCAAGAGAATATACTTACTTTTCTGAAAGGCATAGATACTTTTGAAGAACAGATAACATTTGGATTTCAAAGAACCTGGTTACCAAGGTTTCAAAGTAGAGTTACTCCCAAATACTATATTGGATCATATTCCTTTGACTTGAGTTCTAATTATTTTGGATAGAGACTAAATGAACTATTACTAGGTAAAGAAGCAGTGGGGAGGATTGTAAAAAGAAATTAATATATATATATATTTAAACAATTTAGACAAAAACACTGATTTAAGAATGATTAGGGATGCAAGCAAAACTGTTATTTGACATTATTTTATAAACAAATAATGAATTTAAAAATAAAAGTCAAGAGAAAACACAAATTATTTGGATGAAATAGAGAGAAAAGAAAAAGAAGTAAAGAAATTTCCAGAGAAGATAAGCATTTCTCATCAAATTAAGCTTTTATAACAAGAATTTTTTATGATAACAGTAAGAGAAGCAGAAATAAAAATGGATTCTGTAAAGTCAGTGGCGGATTAAGGCTCACTGGCGCCCTAAGCACTGACAAATCTTGGTGCTCCCCTCCTTTGTACATACTGTTGTACATACTGGTTTTTTCCCCCCTCAACTTTGTGGTGCCCCCTTTGGGCCTGGTGCCCTAAGCACATGCTTAGTCTGCTTAATGGTTAAAACACCATTATGTAAAGTGGGGGGGGGAGATTTTCCAAATAAATGAGAGAAATAGCTAGGATATAAATTATGCAAAGAAAGAGAAAACAAAAGAAAATGACATTGAAACTACAAGAGGGAGATACTCTACCAGTGGACAATGCAGTCAGACACAAAGCAGTTCATCAATATTGTTTCAATTGGTATAAAGGAAGTGACATCTTTCTAGAGACAATAAATTAATATCAAAAGAAATAAAATTTACTGAGGATTACACAGGAACAATGACAGATTATGAAAAGGTTTATAACAATAAGAGGTTTCCGAAGCTATAAAAAAAAGATTAAACTAGAGAAGATGGATTATTAGGGTATTATAAATGTTTTGAAGATGAACTTTTACAACCTTTTCAAAACACAATGAACTCTAGCCTTCAGGGAGGAAAGATGCTAAAGAGTTGAAAAGAGATGAATATAGCACTAATAGCGAAAGAGGGAGAAGGTTTGACTTTAACAAGAAACTAAAGACCAACATCATTATTGAATAACGACTGTACACTTTTTACAATGATTCTAAGCTAATAGACTGAAAATAATTTGCAAGGATTTATTAATGAGGATCATTGTGGACTTTTCCTAAAAAAACAATTAAAGGATAAAATTATAAATGTGTTCAACACTTTAAATATTTGGATCAACATGATGAAAAAATAAAATGCACAGAAGATCTTTGCGAATTTGAACTGGGTTTTCTTGTTCAAGGTTTTGGAAGGTATGAATTTTGTTTGTTTGCTATGAGATGGACAACAATAAATCCAATAAATAACAAATAAACAAACACATAAATAAACAAACAAATAAACAATTTTTGAAGAAAATGTTATAAAATGGGTAAGATATATTTCCACGTTACATAAAGCACAAAAAGTTGTTAATGGAGATCTAACAAAGCCCTGTAAGGTACAAAAAGGAACAAGATAAGAAAGCCACCTGTCTCCTGTTTTGTTTATGTTAGTTCTTGAAATACTGAATAGAGGTAAAATAAAATTAGAAGATTGTGTGAGTAAAGATTAAAAAAGAAACTTATAAGTTAAGGACTTTTGTATATGACTTGGTGTTAGGTCTGGAAAATCCTCTAAAGGGAATTGAAATATTAATGGGCAAATTAAAAGAATTTGGTACATTAGCATATTTCAAGCTTAATAAACAGAAGACAAAGATATTAACAAAGTGTATGGTTAATAAACAGAAGACAAAACATGCTTAATTAACAGACAAAAGATGTTAACAAAATAGAAGATCAAATACAATTGATGAATAAAACAGGTTTGAAGATTGAGAAGAAAGTAAAATATCCAGGTATCACTATAACAAATATGAACTGTATGTTATTTCAAAATGCTATGTTAAGACATAGAATGAAGTTTTAAAGGATATGTTAAGATGAGAGAAATTATAATTGTCACTGCTGGGGAGAATTTCTGTGATAAAAATGAATGTCTTGCTTAGAATGATGTTTTTGTTTCAGACAATACCTGTTTTGACAATTGATGCACCATTTAAACAGGGCAGAAGGATATATCTAAATTTGTGTGCTGGGAGGAAAAATAGTTAAATATAAGGTGTTACAAGATGCAAAAGAAAGAAAAGGATTGGGTTTACCTGATTTGAAATTGTATTTTGCAGCTTGCCGTTTTGTTTGAATGAAAGAGGGGTTATTGCTAAGAAATAAAAGGTTTTGGAATGAGAAGAAAATTACCTGAGATTTGGGTGCCATGGATATTTGTTTTACAAAGTCAAGGTTAATGTAAATTTTAAAAAATTGTTGTGTTAGATGTGCCATGTTGAAAATGTGAAATAGATACAAACTTTGTCTAAACCTTGCACCTTCCAGTACAAGATGCATTTCATAGTCGAGAAATATTAGGCAAACCAATTAGCCAACTTATTGCAAGTTACTAAAATTTTGTCAATGGTAATGTAAAATAAAACTAAGAAAAGAACTTATGGCAGAGGGAAATAGTTGTCAATGGTTCTCTTATTTACAATAATTAGAAAAAAATTAAAGTAGAAAAATAATTTAAGGTTTTGAGTATCATATGATTTGAGTTTGGAACAGAATTGTGTATTATGAATTTGTAATTGCAAAAATGTATAATATATAAACTTTTATTGATATTTGAAACATAATATGTGAAAAAATTATAAACTGGGCTTCAGATTTTGGTTATAATGTACAAATGGAACAATGAAAAAATGTGTGGCTGAGAGGAATTTATACTATAGTATTATTTTAAAGAGAATTTTTACAAAATGATATATCATTGGTATGTGTCTCCAGAATTTTTTTTTAGAATGTATAAAAGCATTCAAATTTATTGAAAATGTGAACAAGAAGGAACATTTTATCATGTTTGGTGCATGTGTAAAAAAAGCTAGAAAATTCTGGATTCAAATATATGTACTAATTCAGAGGATTTAAAAGATTATTATACAATTGACACCAGAGGTTTTACTTTTGGGATTGATGGACTAACAAATGGGAAAAAAAAATGTCTATGGAGATTCTCAGTCATCCAGATCATAGTTGTCCCAAAGGTGCTTTTTCAAGAGGCAACTGGACTTTCTGGTTTTTCTTTGGAGATCTTTTACTTCTCATCCAAGAAGCTCTTCAGCTCTGACTGGATAGTGGGGAATGGATGGATTTATATTCCACACAGACAGCTGGTCATTTGCATTCTTTTCTCAAACTGAGATGCAAATGTAGTCCTGTAGTCTGCGATTTTTCTAGAAATCTGTTCATACTCCCGCACCATTTGAAGGCTGTTCATCCCAAAGCGCATAGCTAAATGTCTATGCAGATTCTCAGTCATTCAGGTCATGGTTGTGCTTTTTCAAGAGGCAATTGGACTTGAATGGATTTCCAGAAAAAATGTAGACTACACAAACCATTTGCACTTCAGTCTGAGAAAAGGATGCAAATGACCAGCTGTCTGCAAGGAATATCAATCCTTCCATTCCCCCACCATCCAGTCAGAGCTGAAGAAGCTTCTTCGATGAGAAGCAAAATGTCTTCAAAGAAAACAAGAAAGTCCAGTTGCCTCTTGAAAAAACATCTTTGGGACAAAAGGAAAAAAAAAGCTTGGATCTTTGCTCTTTTACTTGATAACTGTTTTGTGTATGCACAAAATGGAAGAATAACTGATGAAGATGATGGAACTTGCTGAGATAGGTAAATTGACTTCTTTGATCAGAGAAAATACAATATCTATGTTTATTGCTGAATGTTATAGACTTTTTGAATAAAACATAAAAAATGAACTTATGATTTATGATTTTGATAATTAAGCAGGATAAATTATAGAAGAAAGAGTTAAAATGTAACCATAGCATAAGAGGTAAATTTATAATTGCATTTATAACTGCTGTAAAGAAGATGGGAAGTACTTCTTTGAATCTTTTTCCTTTCTTTTCTATTTTTCTTTTCATTTTACATTTGATTTAATTTCTGTTTTCTTTTTCTTCTTTATATTAGTTTGTATTCACTTTATCTTTCTTTTTTAAAAAATATTTAATAAACATGTGCATATGTTGTGTGTAATATATATATCTATATGGATACATGGAACATTTTGAAACCAACGCCCTAGACAAATCTGAACACAAACCCAAACTCTGGCTTAGATATGTAGATGACACTTTTGTAATTTGGCCACATGGGAAAGAAAAACTGGACAACTTCCTCACACATCTCAACAGCCTACACCCCAAAATACAATTTACTATGGAAATAGAAGCTAACAACCAACTTCCCTTTCTAGACGTCCTAATCTACAAAAAACCCAATGGCTCCCTAGGACACACCATCTACCAGAAAAAAACACACACCAACCGCTACTTAAACGCACATTCCCACCACCACCCTGCACAGATCAACTCTGTAGCCAAGACCCTCATCTCCAGAACCAAACGCCTAGCCGACAAAGACCACCTGAAAACTGAATTACACACTCTCACAAACGTATTAATTTCCAATGGATTCCAAAGAAACACAATTACCAACCTAATCCAAAAGGAGACACCCCCCAAGAACCGAGACACAGAACAGGACAACGGCATCGCCCTCCTCCCTTACATCAAAGGCACTACAGATAAAATCAGCAAAATCCTCCACAAACACAATATCAAGACAGCCTTTGGCACTGACCAAAAAATAGCCAACATCTTAAGAAACCCCAAAGACAAGATCCAGCTAGAAAACCAAGGAGTCTATGAAATACCATACAAAATCTGCCCAGCCACATATATTGGACAAACTAATAGGAGAATAAATGCATGCATCGCAGAACACAAGAACGCAGTCAGAAAAGAAGAAAAAACTTCCTCCCTCTTCCAGCACCTTAAAGCAACAGGACATGAAATTAATTTTGAAAGAACCAAATTAATCTCCAAAACTGAACACTTCAACAAGAGAATAATTATGGAAGGCATCGAAATAGAGAAACACCCCCACAACATGAACAAACGTGACGATACCTCCTGCCTACCAGACATGTGGAAACTAGCCCTAGTCAACAAACGAGTCCCAGCCACGAAAACCGACACCGGACCCAGATTGAAAAAAAAAAAAAAACCAGTACTCCAATGATGGCCATGAGATTCTTCTGTCTATCACATTTGTAGTTAGGGACAAATTCTTGGGATTTGAAAAGCAGATACATAAGATACATCATCTTATATTGCTGAAATTATAGGTTTCTTCAAGATTCCACAAGTAAGCTGTGATGAGGTTGAAGGTATGTAAACTGTTATCAAGTATTAATAATATGGGACATTTCATAAAATTATATGAAATGTATTCTTCCTTCCTTCTAACATCCTGTAAACAAAGGGCACACAGCCAACCACCACCTCAGCCACACAGGAGCCGACTAATCTGCACATATCAACTCCATCAACTCATCAAGATGTTACAACACAGCCAACCAACCAGCTTACAACAACAAAGCCAGCACTCCACACCCACCCACCAATATTTATAGAAAGATGGCAGCTCCGATCACGCTTTGCTCGCACAAGCACGAAGCCGAAAGCACCAGCCTGAAGATGGCGAGGGGGACCTCGTCGAAACGTCGCCAAGATACTCGCGATCTTACATGGGAAAAGACCCGAATACACCAAGACCTACATACCTATACCCATGAAAATCTATGAAAACACACACACACACACACACACACACACAATTTAAAATGATGTGAAATGATAATCCTAGGCCAAGAGTCAAATATTGTCTTTTGTTAGGATCTTGGCATCATATCTGTCTATAACCTTTAGCTGCTGCAGCTGTTGAATTTGTAAATTATCCCATTGGTCCTTCATCTTCTTTCTTTCTAGTTTGCTTTTGCTTTTCTGAGTTCTGCTGTCATGTTAACTGTCTAGCCTCCAAATTCTATCAGCCCTTTAAAGTGAATGAGTGGCAGTCTGTTAAATTGGACAGATATTTATCTTTAGACTTGTAAGGTCCAGATAGCTTAACAGAACTTGGACTTTCACTTCATCAGGTGTACTTTTTTTTCTGGACTATTTTATATTACCGATTCTAGACCACAAAAGCCTTGCCCTGACACAGCAGGCCTTTGGGGAATAATGTTATTGTACCTTTATTATCATGGGAGCTTGAAGGATGGAGGAATTTTATCCTGAGATCTTGGAATAAAGAGCAGAAAGCTATAACAGCAGGCATATGGAGTCATTTTCAGGCCACATGACATTGCATAGTATGACAGCAATGAGAAAACAACAGCACTGTGCATGAGGGAACTTATCAAGGATTCTTTGGTACTGGGAATTGAGAACTTCCAGATCCCAAGTCCTTTACTGGATGTCTATCAAGGAAGTATATGGAAACTAAAAGTTCTGTGTAATATATGAATGAAGATCCCTTTGATACTACAATTAGTCTTCGACTTACAACTATTTGTTTAGTGACTGTTCAAAGTTACAACAGCATTTAAAAAAGTGAGTTATGACCATTTTTCACACTTACCACTATTGCAGCATCCCCATGGTAATGGGATCAAAATTCAGGGGCTTGGTCACTGGCATGTATTTATGTCAGTTGCATTGTCCTGGGTTCATTTGATCATCATTTGTAACTTTTCTAGCCAGCTTCCAACAAGCAAAATCAATGGAAGAAGCCAAATTCCCTTAAAGGCACAGCTCACTGAATGACTGCCTTGTTTAGGAATAAAAATTTGGGGCTCAATTGTGGTTGTAAGTCAAGGATTTTCTGTAACAAACTTCCCTGTAACTTATAGTTCACTTTTTTTGGGATGAGTTTAAGAACATCTGAGTCCTTTTCAACTATGTAATTCTATGATATTATTGCAGTTATCTCTTTGAAAAAAGTTGAAACTTGTAAGCAATTCTTTGGTAGAATATATTCAGGAGAAGTACCGTATTTTTCACTCCATAAGATGCACTCCCCCCCCCCCCGAAAAGTGGGTGGAAATGTCTGTGCATCTTATGGAGCGAATATTGCATCACAGACTGTGAAGTGTATTACCTCAGGGGTCCCCAAAGGTAGACCGGTGCCGGTCCTGTGGTGAATAGCAGCCGGGCCATGGCGGCGGGGTTCTTTTACAGTTCTGAACCCCGCCTCTTCTGTCTTTGTCATTGCCCTCCTCTTCTGTCTCTTTTCCGCAGTGCAGGAGTCAATAGGCAGAGCTGGCACATGAGAGGACACCTATCTGTGGTCCTCTCAGGCTCCGCCTAATATTTTTTTTTCTTGTTTTCCTCCTCTAAACCTAGGTGTGTCTTATGGTCAGGTGCGTCTTATAGTGCGAAAAATACAGTATGTTTTCTATACAGATATGCAAAACCAGGTGTTCAGAGAAACCATGAACATTACACTACTCTTCTAAACTATGCCAATCCAACTATTTTGGGATGGTCTGCCGGTTTCCTGGAATGTATTCTTCCAAACCTGAAACAGTTTGTGATATTCCAGATATGGATTGTCTTTTCATGGTACATTAAGACCAGTTAAAAGAGTGCCATTTTTATTTCTTCCTTTAAATTTATTTATTTACATTTTATCATTTTGGGGTAGTTTTTTGGTTCCCAAAAATTGAAGTGCACCTTTTTTTTTTGTATTTATAGAGGAGACATTGATATACCAATTCTTCCCGCCCCCACCCAGAATTAATTTATTTTCACTGTATTTGTTTACAACATTTTTATTGTACCACATTCCCAAAGGACTCATGGAGGTTAAACAATTCCTTAACTACAACATAATTCAAAAACATAATGAATTCATAATAGCCATCAATCATTATTGAAATATAATAATGTTATAGCTCCCTCTCCTGTGAAAGAGAAAGCACTGCAAAGTTTTATTTAATAAAAATAAATTTAAAAAAAGAATAATAGAATAGAATAGAATAGAATAGAATAGAATAGAATAGAATAGTTGGAAGGGACCTTGGAGGTTTTCTAGTCCAACCCCTGCTCAGGCAGGAAACCCTATAACATGTCAGACAAATGGTTGCCCAATCTCTTCTTAAAAACCTCTGGTGTTGGAGCATTCACAACTTCTGGAGGCAAGTGGTTCCACTGATTAATTGTTCTAACTGTCAGGAAATTTCTTCTTAGTTCTGGGTTCATGTTCATCAGGGTGTTCCTTTCAGGATTAGTAACATATTGCAGATTGTGGAAAAACTGTAATAATTACGGTAGTAGATCAAGGAATTAAAAAAGAAAGGAATGATAGCTAAATCTAGTTTATCTTTAGCACCACTCACTATTCCACTCCATGCCTTTCATTATGGGTAAAATTTCTTACTTGCACCATGTCCATACACCTTTTGTTCCTTTTATTCTTTAATGTTTTCCTTCTCTTTTGCTGAGGATGTCAACTCTATCTAACCACAATTTTCATAGTGTTTCCTTCTCCTCTTAGCCCATTTTTCCTCTTTCACATGTTTTTTCTTGACCACATCTGTTTTTCTTTTACCACATACACTTTTTAAGTACCTATTCCCACTGTTAGTCCTGACATTTCAACTCTCACCTCAATATAACCAAGTGGACAGAAGCTTGCTCTTACATATAATCCTTTTTACTTTTCCTGAGAAGCATTCATTATTTGCAATAGATTATATATTATCAGAATCTTTTTACCAGCATTTACATATCTTAAACTTTCTCCATTCATGTTTCCATCTTTAATAAATTTTCTATCAAAATAAAGAAATGTATGTACTATATCTGGTTTTTTGGCATCAATTCTAAATTAACTCTAACATTGCAACAACCATTAGTTATACCTTTATCAATAAATATATTAAACAATCAGAAGATTCCTGGTTGAATAATTCACTAAGCATTCAATTTATTCTCACATGTTACTTTCACCACTGCATTCAGTGACCAACTTTCAACTTCACATTTCTGTAAAATATTTTAAATTCAAACCTATTTATTATTGATATGCTATCTCTAAATAATCTAAAGCACAGTATATTTTATTTTTCAATTCATATTCATAATAACCCACTGAATTTGCAAAAATCTGTTTTGCCTGCCTCTTCCCTGGCATAAAGCCACGTCACACTTCTCAATTTCTTCTCATTGTCAGCTTTCATATATTTTCAGATAGAATTCTGCCAAACAGATTCACAATTAGACATAACAAACTAATTTCCCTTTAGGTTGGGTTTTTTTTTTTGATTGATTGATTGATATGATTTGTTAACATCCTTGTATATCTCTCAGCAATTTAACACTGTAAAATGCAATATGGGCATTAAAATCCTTCCTATGCATGCAAGAAATTCCTGGCTTAAATTTATGTCATTGAAACACCTGAAAGAACATGTAGACCAATTTCAAAAAAAGAAAAGAAAAAAAAGGACCCAAAGCAGCACCAACACCCAAACATCCAAATTTAACAGTACAATTTTTACATCTTCCACTTGCAATTCAAGAATGTCATACTGAGAAGTTCTGTTTCTAGGTCCCCATCCTCTGAATCTTTTTTGGGGATGGGAACTCTACATATCCCTCAGAAAACCCTGAGACAAGTATGTTACAATACTCTAAACAGGTGGTGATAAGATTGTGAGTCGCTGTTGTATTCCTGGTCCCTAAAGGGCTACAACTAGAACCTTCATAATTACACCTACATTTTCACTTCCTTAGCTTAGAAAACCAGACCAGATCTATTACATGATTTTTCTTTCTTTAATGTTCACAGACATACCACACATCTATTTTTCTTTCTTTCATCTCTTCATCTTTGCTATCTACTTCCTTTACATTCAAAGTCACAATCTTCAATATGTCATGGTTATCACCACATGGGGCTACAGATACCAATATTTACTATGAGACTTTTCTTTTCCCCTTTTAACAAACCAATAAACAAAGAAGGGAAGGAAGTTATTGCACTTAGTGGCCAAAAACTCAAGTCTTTGTTTTGGTTTTTCATTTGGCACCTTGTGAGTTTAAAGGGGTGGAATAACTTTAAACCTTAAAATAATAAATAAAAAAACCTAAACAGCCCTGGAGTAAGCAGAAGATAGAATAATATAAAATTTTGTAATGTGAAGTGCCTTCCTAGCACTTGAATTAATTATACTTACTAATTGTTGGAGAGTAACTCTCCCAGTCAAGATGAAGGTTCAAATGGGGAATTAGCCTGGACTCATTATGTAATCACAAAAGGGCAGGTCTGACTCTCTCTCTCTCTTCTTCGATCTCTCTCTCTGTTTCCTGTCTCTCTCTCCCTCTCTCTCTCTCTCTCTCTCTCTCTCTCTCTCTCTCTCTCTCTCTCTCTCTCTCTCTCTCTCTCTCTCTCTCTCACACACACACACCATATCTTTGAGGCTTATCTAGTCTTTCCCAGGTGAAAGCTGTCAGACAGGGGAGATTAATGTCAGGTGGGTACAACCAAACATGTATGTATAGAGTTCAAACTAGCTATTTTATTGTTCTATGTCTATTTCACAGGAATCTGCCCAGACTGACAGCATTCACCTGGGAAAGATTAGATAAGGCTCAAAGGCATCAGGAGGGGTCAGACCTTACCCTCTTGTGTCTAGGTAATGAGTCCAGGCTAATTATTCACTTGAACCCTCCAGCGATGGTTGTTCTCTAACATCAGGCCAAACGGTGCACCAGATGAAGCTGTGCAAAGATCCTCTTTTGCCACATCTGCCAGCTGCTCATTAAGCAAGAGCTAGGTGTCCAAGAAGACCCCCAAATTGCACACCACCCTTGAATGGGGAAGTGCTCCTACATCCAAAGTTAATGGTAGCATAACCACGGATACAAGTAAATGGGTATAATCAGCATACTGATGACACTGAACCCCAAACTGGTAGATGACCTCACCCAGATGTTTCATGTATATGTTGACTAAGAGGGGAGACAGTATGAAACCTGCAGCATCCAACAAAACAGATGACTACAGAACAACCTCTCCTCTTCAGCCAATACTGACTGGAACCAACCCCAAAGGAAGGAAGAATGCTTCAGTTCCTTTATCATTTCCTATGGGAGAGTCTCTATGAATGATGTTCTACCTTTATGGCTCACCTGAACCTCATAAATTGATGTTTCTGATGCATTAAAACCTTCTGTTTGTAGAAAGTCTCTCTTCACCCAACCATTGATTTGTTATGCACCATAGCAGCATTCTTGCCAAGTTCAGTTGTTGCATAACCTGAACCCCTGTTAGCACTTGTCAAACACAGCCTCTATCATTTCCCAAAGATCAGGGTGTCCCGATATTTAAATCTGAGTCTGGCACTAATTTGGACCGGAGTATTGACGTTAGGTTAAAATCAATGTTGAGACAAATGTTCACTGTCTTTCAGGGGGGAAAAAACCTCAGCCCCATAAAAGGTAGATATCATTTCATAATGATATTGTAAATCAAGGCTGTCCACAGGGTGGGGTGTAAAAAAAAATCAAATGGCAGCCATGAGTGTAATTGGTTCTATTGGCTTTTTTATATGTGTTGCCTAAATATATATATTCCTCCATTCATATTAGTAACATGTAAAGAAACTCTGATTTTTTTCCAGTATTATCAGGATCCAACTTTGGTGACTATTCACTATCTCCACAAGTACAAGCTTATTTTCTCAGATGCTAACTTTTTTTTCTGAAGTTAATCTCAGATGGCATGATCTGCTATCTTGATTGTGCTATTTGTTCATTAGTTTTCTGTTCATATGATTCTGTAAATCACCTTTGGAAATATGTTTTACATTGAAGGAAAAGGCAAAAATTCTGTAATCAAACTATCGCTGAGTATGGGAGCCTCAGGCACAGGAGTTCTTAATTGAATAGAGCACAGTCTTGGTCCCATCTCTAAGCAGTCACTCTGTTTACAACTGTGAGATGACCTACTTTCACTATAGTCTCCTTCATACTGATAGATGACTCCAGTGAAACCCTCAAAACTGCAGAGAACTCACTCTGGGTAGGACTCGAGAAAAAGAAATCTTGCATAAGACACGATCCATTATGCACTATAGAGAGAGGTAATTGCCCGAAATTATATCTGCATGAAGAATGACTTTCTAGATATATTCCTAACAGCACCATCTATTGGGAGTTCAATAGATCTGACATATTTTCATAGTGCATCATCTTCAGCAAAAAAAAAAAAAAAAGCTCTTTCTTCCCTTCCTCCTTCGAGAAGTGACTCACTCTTTCCAACTCTCGCCAGTTCTCCCTCCAACATTTTGAAGTTAACCATAAAAAAAAAAAAAAAAAAAAAAAAAAAAAAAAAAAAAAAAAAAGGCATTTATTTCAAGCATTTAAAATGTATTTTAAATGACTAATGCTATACTTGTGGTTTGTTGAACAATCCTGAAAGTTTTCCAGATTGTGGGTGGGGAAGGATTACAAACTGGAAAGTTTGAAGAGAAACAGCTGGATAAGCTCTGCTTTTTTTCCATCATTGTTATGGACACATACTTGCAACAGAGGTCAAGTAGAGTTTAGTGTTTCACAAAACATGTTTTTAACTGCTCGAGTTATTTATTTCAATCAAGCCACATTGAGTACAGTCCAAAGGAAATTAGACACACTTAACTTAAGGGATATAAGGATAACTGGTGTCCATCTTTTAATGAGGTTGTCACCCTGAGCTTATATTTATTTATTTGGAAAGTAGGCTAACTCCGTATTCAGAAATATAAAACTAGATGGCATACTTTAAAGATGTCATTTGCCATCCCCACTCCCATCCCTGGATTTTTTTTAGCACATTCAAATTTACCAGCATTCATATTTAGTTAAATGGCTATAAGACAGAGGTGGTATTCAGCCGGTTCAGACCGGTTTGGGCGAACCGGTAGTAGCGACTTGCGGGTGGGCCTGCCCGCCCCGGCGCTATGCCGTCCTATTTAGCCACATTTTCAAGCCGCGCACATGCATGCAAGCCACGTGTGCGAGCAAAGCACATTTGCGGAAGGCGCGTGCGTGACCAAAATGCATGAGCGCGTGCTGGGTAAACTGGTAGGGAAATTATGAGAAACCCACCTCTGCTATAAGATCCAGAAAGGTCTATGCGATGCTGATTTTTTAAAAAATAAACTTTTTGAAAGGTGATAGATTTAATTTCTAAAATGAATGTACAGTATATTTTAATATTATATTATTGATCTAGTTAGTATGTCATGGTAACCCATGGCTTTTTAAAATGTGATTTATAGAAGGAACATGGTTTGGTTGGATTCCCACAACATTTATATTTGTGTAATAAATCTGAATAGCTGGGTTCCATGCAGTATACTCAGAGCTCTTTTCTGCATCTCAGTTAAAGTGATCTTTCTGTGAGCCAAAACAAAGCTAAAATGGCATGGATTTTGCTCTCCCCTTTGTCAGTGCCAACTGCCTCTGTTCTAGTTTGTAGTAGAAGATGGTGTCCTTAATTCACATGCAGGAAAGACTATGCACCTTTTTCCTTCCTTCACAATAGTGCTGCGACTGGTGACATTATTGGACAATGGCAAAAAACTTAGCCATTGCCTCATCCTTCCTTCCTTCCTTCCTTCCTTCCTTCCTTCCTTCCTTCCTTCCTTCCTTCCTTCCTTCCTTCCTTCCTTCCTTCCTTCCTTCCTTCCTTCCTCTACAAATTGCAGAAGTAAATAATGAAAGGCAGAAAAATATATATGGTGATTCCAGTAAACAAATCATAACAAATAGAAATAGCCAGAGGGGAAAAAAAATCTGATCTAGATATGAAAGATTTATTTGATGACAAATTAAAGTCAACAGAACTTTAAGTATAAGAAAATATATAAATGAAATACGCAATGTACATATGAGTACAATAACTGTTGTTGAGTAAAAATGTTGACAGGTGAAATAGACTGTAATTGCAAAGCAATACAAAACTAATTTAATGAATAAGTGCGATGGGGATATAAATATAGCAACATTTTCTAAAATAAAAATTATTGTGAAACAAATAGCTAAACAGCTACTAATAAAACACACATTTTATTTAAAAGAACTGTCGAAAATGACCAAGGGCAGGGTCAAATGCGTCATCTGTCTCAAGTACTCCATCAAGAGATCTAAGTCCAGCTCATCTTGAATTCCATTGACTCTTATCCACTGCCTATGTGCTTTGACTCTTAATAGTTCAGATTCTTGTAAAGAGCACAAGCTTACACTTTGTATTCATTTGAACTGCCTGGACTTCCTGATTTTCCCATGCTTGATAGGAACCAGCATTAGTCCAACATCTAAGCTGAAAATTGGGTCCAGGATACATATTTGGTAAAATTCAAGATTGTTCCACAACCCAGCAAAAGTTCTGACAAATAAAAAAAATGGAAAATGAGTTGTGGGAGACATTGGGGTGGCGGTGGGGGAATAGAGTCCAGTCTGCACCTGTTGCCTATCTTTATTAGCAGAATTTCTTTTGTTGTTGTTGTTGTTGTTGTTTTGTTGTCATCACATCCCAGAATCTAAGTGAAGAGAACTTGTCTTCTACAAATAGTTAATAAAATAAGAAGAGTCCTGCTAATCAAGCTAAAGCCTCTCTAACACAACATTGAGTACCACAATTCTGAACTGACACAGCCAGGAAATAAATTTTCTTCCATTACTGCTCCCTAGCAACAAGTATGAAAGTTACATTGTCTTTGGTTCACAGGAATTAGTCTATAATCATCATGACTAGCAATAATTGATAGCTTTATCATTCATTAATTGGCCTAGGCCCATTTTAAAACCACATAATTGATAGCTCATACTCATTTCTGAAAGCAGCATATTCCATAATGTAGCTTTGTGTTGTATAAAAATCTATTATAACTGAGTGCATAGTATTTTTGAATGTCCTGACACATGTCAGTGACTGGGCCTACATTTTAACATTATGATAGGGGAAAAATATCTCACATTTCCCTGGATTTTAAATATTTAAATATTTGATCATGCCCATCTTTTGTTCAGCTTTCTAAGATAAAATATTTCAAAAGCTCTAGTCCTTGTTCAGCATTCCATTAAATAACTTCTGACTTTTGCTGCTTCTCATTTTTAAAAATGTATTTTGTTATATATTTGTTTCTTTGTTCTCTGCCTGTGTTGACTCAGTGTTGTCTGCTAACAAGTACCTGGAATAGCCCCTGCAGAATGGTTTGCCATTGTCTGCTTTTTTCTGAAGGTGAGAGAGAATTACTGACCCATGGTCACCCAGATGGCTTTGTACCTAAGGTGGGACTCGAACTCATAGTCTTCCATTTTCTAGTCTGGCACATTTAACCACTAGCGAAACTGGTTCTCGTGGATTTAAGAAAAAGGAAAGAGTGTTGTCATGTCCCAAGAGTCACAGCAATGTCTTGAAGATGGATCAAGATCTCCTAAACTCCAGATCACTGCTTTTCACCCATTTTGTACCTTTCCAGCTTGAGGTTATATTCATACTACTATCTGAAGACACAAAGAGTAAAGCTTTTACAGCCTCTGCATTTGCAGTCCCTCAGTTATGCAACAGATTGAATTTTTCAGAATTGTCCACCAGTAGGACAGGCATTAAGATCATAAAGCCATTAATTAGATCCCAACAACTGCTGAAATAACAGCTTTTTTGAAATTTATAGCAATAGCACTTAGACTTATATACCGCTTCACAGTGCTTTACAGCCCTCTCTAAGCTGTTTACAGAGTCAGCATATTGCCCCCAACAATCTGGGTCCTTATTTTATTGACCTCGGAAGGATGGAAGGTTGAGTCAACCTCGAGCCATTGAGAATCGAAGTGTTGAACTGCTGGCAGTCGGCAGAAGTAGCCTGCAGTACTGCATTCAAACCATTGTGCCACCACAGCAGTTGTAATACAGCTCTATGTCACTCTACAGGGGTTGAGAATTACTGTCCCATTAGAACATAATCCTTGTTGGGATTCCTTGGATATCTTAGTCAGGATAGGTTAAATACAGCTTTATAAAATTAGTCCTGAACTAACTATTCCTGTTTGTACTACACATCTGATAAAACATTGTAGTCTTCTACACACACACATGAATGGCATTACTTGGCAATGCTGGCCCTTCCCTATCCACATGCTTTAAACTTTATGTTCTGGGCCTGTCTGCTCATGGTTCTCTGTAATAACTAAATCTTTCTCCTCATTCTCAAGTGTTGTACAGTAGCAGTGGTCTCTTACTGCCTTATCTCCCAAATCCTGTGTCTTTGGTGTACCAAGATGCCAGCCTTCTATTTAGTCCTACTACTGCAAAATATGTACAAGATAATCACATTTTCCAGAAGTATAGAAACTTTTAAAATAGTTCTTAAGAGTAATTAAAAGTGCCTATCTGAGGTTGATTAATACAACCAACAATCATGAGATATTGCTTTGGACAATTGTGTGATCTATCAGAAGCTACAGCAATAAGCATATGTACTTGGGAGAAAGTTCTATTGAAATCAATGGTATTTACTGGTAGATAAATGTGATTAGGATTGAGCTATAAAATAAAGAAGCCAGCAAATTGAGTGTCATATGAATCATTTGGCTAATTTAGAGCAGCACTCTGTAACCTTTTAGTGCTTCCACAGTTTAAGACAGCTCAGAAGGCAATCATTAAATTACTGGACCTTATCTAATTTTATTTTCAGAGAGACATAGAGATCTCAACTTTTACTTTATATCAATGCTGGACATTTAGAAAGTGTTACTTTTTATCTGTGGGTACCAAAATATAGACAAAACAAAATGCAGTAGGTTTTAAGAATGTGCTTATTTTATATAAGAGGAAAGAACCATGAAATAATATCTTCTGTAAAGGCTATCAGAAAAAGTAAAACAAACAAACCAACATAGGTGCACTATTGGAAGAATACCTAGTCATGGTACCTTTGACTAGGTGCTAATTCCAGGTAATTGCCTGGACTAGTCCCTGTAGTTTCCTTGAAAGGCCTTGAATGTTTTATTCATGTGGTCAGGAAACGTCAACACTGATTTGATGGCACCTAGTCAGTCTTTAAAAAAAAAATTATTTCATAGCATAAGACAATGATACAAATGAGAATAATGATGTGTAAGAGATTTTACAAACTCAGACACATTAATTTATTAGAAGTATATTCATCTCAGATGATAATTCTGGAAGGAACAACAACGTTAATGGAAACAAGGATTTAGTGGTGTTAGATAGGGCTCAAAATTAGCAAACAAAAGACAAAGATTGTTAACAAAGGACATGAAAATGCAAAAACAAATGGAACTGATGGGAAAAAATTAGTTTCAAGATTGAGAAAAAAGTGAAATATTTGTATAAAACTGTGACTAACATGCATTGTAAGTTTCATCACAATAATTACATGAAGACATGGAATAAAGAGATGTGAAGATGGGAGAAATTATAATTATCCTTCTTGGAGAGAATTTCTATGATAAAAATAAGTGTCTTTCCAAGAATGATGGCTTTGTTTTAAAAAGTGGTTATCATTACAACTGATGTACCATTTAAACAAGGGCAGAAAAATATGTGCCATAACCTTGTATGGCAAGGGGAGGCGTAGACAAGTGTTAACTTAAACAAGTACTTCAGGGTGCAAAGGGCGAAGGAAAATTGGGACTGCCTGATTTGAAATTGTATGTGGCAGCCTGCTGCTTAGTCTGCATGAAAGAGTGAGTTTTGCTAATAAACAAGAATATTTAGAGTTATTTAGAATTTGAGAATTAAAATGACATGATGTGATGTTTGGATGGCATGGTTTTCTATGGAACAATAAAATTTAAGGTTTAGAATCATTATATCAGAAGTGTCATATTAAGACTTGCCCAAAATGTCTTTATGGATCTTGGCAGTCAACAAACTACTTCCATAATATTGCAATGAAAACTGCAAGGACTAATCTAGGCAGTCATCAGGAGTCAGCAATAACTTAAAGGTACACACCATCAATCTCATAAAAGAATATATTGTTTAGAAGTGTGATGTTTAATTATTAATGTCCTGGCTTTTGGAATATAATTATTAGTCCAGCATTCTGCAGCTTCCATGGCTTCTATGAGCCATGGTGGTGTAGTGTTAGAATGCAGCATTGCAGGCTAACTCTGCCCACTGCCAGTTCAATCCTGACCAGCTCAAGGTTGCCTTCCATCCATCCGAGATCAGTAAAATGAGGACCTAGATTGTTGGGGGCAATATGCTGACTCTGTAAACTGCTTAGAGAGTGTTGTAATGTAAAGCACTATGAAGTGGTATATACTGTAAGTCTAAGTACTATTGCTATTCTCATTTGTCACTTAAATCCCAAGGAAAATTTCTTTCCATTGGATTTTTTTTCAGTTGTGCTCTTTCTGTTGTCACTATTGAAAGTCTACTCTTGGAAAAAATATATTGGTGCATTTCTACTGTAGAAAGCATCCAACCACAAATCTGAGTTAAATTTTCAGAAGGTTGTGTATGCCCAGTGCTGCCATATCCTCCTTTTCCAGGGCTTCAAGTGGTTTGCAATATTAATTGGATCATGAAGATATGAGCAATTTAGTTGGGGAAAGATTTTACTGGTTGCTTCACTTCAACAGTGCTTTGAGTGAACCATCTTTGAAAGCAACTCCATACTTTATTTATTTATTTATTCATTCATTCATTCATTCATTCATTCATTCATTCATTCATTCATTCATTCATTCATGGTACCTTTGAGTAGGTGCTAATTCCAGGTAATTGCCCGGATTAGTCCCTATAGTTTTCTTCGCAAGATTTTGAAGTGAATTGCCTTTGCCTAGGACTGAAAGAAAGTGACTGGCCCAAGGACACTCTGAAGGCTTTATGCCTAATGCAGGATTGGAATTCATGGCATCTCAATTTCTAGCCTGGTGCCTTAACTACCATATCAACCTGACTTTCTTCACACTCATATTAGCATATATACTCACCCACTTTGCCATAGCAGCAGTGGCATATGGTTTTTGAGCTATTTTACATCACTTCTGGAGCCACCTGGAAAAAGCATGTGTGCATCTGCTATGCCTGAAAAGAAGCCTCTTGTGATGATTCCTGTGAGCAACTGGAAGTACCAGTCTCCGAAGTGACACAAACAGCCTCACTGAAGCAAATTGTGTCCTTGCTGTGCCTTGATAAGACAAACACCTGATACACAGTGAGCCTTCAATAAAGCAAAGTGCCTTCTGCATAACTGGTATGAGAGTACTGGTAAACAAAAGATAGAAAGTTTCCATAAAAAGCATTTGGTCACAGGCCAATGAAATAGAAAGGATTCTGGGAAGAAGAAGCTAACTGCTAATGTGACAGAAAGCAATAAATATGCTTTACCCTAACTATGACCCTGGCATCTAGTGGCACCATATTAGAGAAATTCAGGGTGAGGAGCAACTGAAACTTTTTTACTCTATAGATTAAAATAATAAATTCTAATATTTGATTCATACATGGGAGGACCTTGGCAATCTGACAGTAAAATTGTTCATGAAAACACTCACAGGTTTGGGAGAATGGTTTTACCTACAGTATGTAAAGCTATCTCACGAAAATATACATTGATTACAATGTTTGACACAAACATTTTATTATTTCAAAGAGAAGATGGTGTTGTCACATTGCCTGTTCATAAATATCTGTCAAACATGAGATGTGACATTGAGATAAGAATAAAAGGGAACTTATGCTGAAGCCACTTTAGAAATCCAGGATGGACAGATCAATCAGTTCCTTCTTATGCATGATGCAAGATCACCTCATCAAGTCTTTAGGTAAAAGCATGTTGCTCGATTGTATAACTAGTATGCCATGCCACACCAACTTTATAATCTTGGAGTATGCTTTTTCCTATTTTAACCTATCGCATAATTCTGTATTTGTTAAACAAGAGCCCCCTGCACTCCCCCCATGCCCTGTGCTCCCCCTTCCCCCGTGCATGAGTGCACATTCCCCCGCCCCCCCATGCATGTGTGTGCATCTCCCGCATGCACCCTGCCCCCCACGTATGCGCGGCAGAGACCCGAAAATCAGGTGGCCGGCGGGAGGCACACGTGCATGCGCGGTGAACCTGAGCTGGGGCAATGGCTCGCATGCCATCAGAGAGGGCGTTGCGTGCCACCTCTGGCACATGTGCCATAGGTTCACCATCATGGCTCTAGGGCAGGGCTGTCAAACTCCCGGCCCATGGGCCAGATCAGCGGTGGGTTGCTCCTGGTTTCAGCCCGGTTCTTAGAACCGGTAGCAGCGGTGGCGGGAGGCTCCGCCCACCCACCCGGGACGCTCCTGCACATGTGCAAAACTTCTGAACATGCGCAGAAGCATTGCGCATGCATGAACCAGTAGTAAAGGGTTTTACAACCCACTACTGGGCCAGATGCGTCATGCGCTGGCCATGCCCACACCTGATTTAGCAAAGGGGGGGGAAGTCCCGATACGTCACGTGATGCCGCCATGACGCCGTGAGTTTGACACCCCTGCTAGGGCCTTTTCTGGTCCATGATTTTCAGAACATTTCCCAGGTGGGCTGGAGTCCATCTCTCAAACCAAGTTAAGAAATTTGCATTCACATAATAAGAGGACCCGTGCCCCTCCTGGCTGGTTTCAGCCAGCAAGGAGGTGACACGAGGCTGGCTCCAGGCTTTAGTCAACGCATCCTTGAGGGAGGGGTCTTTCCCGCAACCATTAAAGGAAGCGGTTGTGAGACCCCTCCTCAAGAAGCCTTCCCTGGATCCAGCAGAATTAAAGAACTTTCGTCCAGTCTCCAACCTACCCTTTGTGGGAAAGGTTGTAGAGAAAGTGGTGGCATGTCAGCTCCTACGATCATTGGATGAAATGGATTATCTAGACCCTTTTCAGTCTGGCTTCAGGCCTGGCTACAGCACTGAAATTGCCTTGGTCACGCTGATGGATGATCTCTGGCGAGCCCGAGGTGGGGGTCAGTCCTCTAGCTTGGTGCTACTTGAG
>QLTV01000630.1:117367-130366 GCA_003457575.1 Thermophis baileyi | reverse complement strand
GGGAGTTGAAGTCCACAAGTCTTAAAGTTGCCAATTTGAAGACCTCTGGTTTAGTGATTATCCAGGAAAATAAAAAAAAAAAGATTAAAATCTGCAGTGAACCTTTACATACTGGAACATAGGGATACAGATTGATCCTGATGGCAAGGTTCATGATTTTTTCCTAAATTTATCTGGAAGTGACTACTAAATTAAGGCTTTTCAAAGTTTTTCAAGTTATGAAGTTTAGTCATTTAAAATAAAAATTCCCTGAACAACTGATTCCCAGAACAACTGGCAAAATACTAGCGATATAAAATTGGATGAATGTTTTTTTCTTTAGTATCTTATGAAACCCCACTAAGTACTCACAGTTTCAAAAACCCTACATTAGATGACCCAAATTAAATTATAAATCAGAATTATCTGTAATGGTCCTCCAGATTTTTTTCAGCTGAAAAGGTTTGTTCTGATGAGAGATCCTCTAGATAAAAGTGGTTACTGTGAATTCTCTTGTGTCGCAGAATAAAATATGGTTAATTCTGTTTTTTTTCTCAAAATATGAAAGTCTACTTCTAGATGTATAGACTAAATAATTGTTTCAGCTTTTAAGATGTGTACAAAATTTTATATCATATGGTAATGTGAGAGAAAGATGACTATTTACTCATTCTTTCCAATTCTTAAAAAAAAAAATGTGTTGGGGGCATTTTGATTTCAACCAGAAGCCCTGGAAACAAAGGCAAACACCTGAAGATAATTTTCTAAGGCATAAGCAGCATGCTCTCTCTTTCAGTTTGGGAAGGGCTTTATCTAGGATTAATAGGTACACACTTCTCCAGTGGGCTTTCATATATTCACTCATTAAACATCAGGCAAACATTCTGAAATGTCTGCTCCTAAGATGAATTATCATAGAATTTGCATTAGGTTGGAAAGCTGAGGTTGCCTCCAAGAGATGCCAGAGGATTTCCTAAATAACTGAAAAGAAAAGTAACCAACTTGGATTAAATCTCAAACTTTCCCCATTAGTTACCCAGTCTGCTGATGTTTTGGCTGGGATACAGAACCTGGAAAGAGAAATCCATGAGCAAAACCATTCCTTTTCTTTTCAGATGAAGAACCTACTCTGGTTCTTTTAAGCAAAATTAAGCTATCCAATGGCAAATTATTTTTTAGGATATAATGCGGGTGCCAAACTTGAATGCAGAAGGTATTAAATAAAATGGGAAGGTGATTCACACTTCTTTTCTCTGGTGCGGTCTACCTAGTGAACGGGTAAAAAGATAATTTAGTTTTCCTTTACATCTTAGATCTGCATTACTAGATTCTTGGACATCATTCCCAGCTGTATAGCTCGGGGGAGAAATATCATATTGCCGCTAGTGAATTCCTAAAGAATGCACCCAATGCAGGTGATAGAAAATGAACAGTGAGGAAGGCTAACACATGACAGCAGAGATCTTCTAAGCCTCATTATTAAGCTCTCAGTCAAATGATGGTGAAGCACGAGAAACATCTTTTCCCAGGCCTCAGTATTTGATTCATTGCCATTTCTGTGCATGTTCCAGTAGATTCAAGAAAATCCATTTAGGATGAAGTCTAGCATCAGCTGTCACCATACTGTCCTCTTTTTGCTATTAGTTCTCCTCTCCACTTCGCATGCTCTATGTATAAAATGTGTGTGGTGGCAGAGATTGGTACAAAAGACTGGATTCTAGTTTCTCCCAGCTTTCATTTTTGCAACTTACTAAGATCATCCCCCCCCCAAAAAAAATCTTGAGCTTCAGCAAAAACATTTTTAAAGAAATCTGAGCGATGCTGTTCTGAGTAAGCTAGGGGCTGGGGAACGTGCCTGTCATTAACATGCAGTATTTAAATTCAGTGAAATCTGGCAGCGTCTGTGATGGAATTTTTCCCTGTGTTCTCCCGAAAGAACGGATAATTATACAAAGCGCTCTCTGAATAAAAACAGCCATTAGCCAAATAAGGCTTCCCCTCCAGATGGATTGGGGCTACAAATCCCAGAACCCTCAAACAGATGTCATTTGTCCCCAATGACTGGGAAATCGGAAGGGAGCAGCAAGTTCTGTGTTTCTGTGTCTTTTTAGGTGTGATGTGAATATTTGGCTCACATTATTTGCAAACAGTTGCATTCTACCTTCCTCAGTATTCCAATGTAAATGCCCTGCAGGTTAAATGCATTATTTGCAAATTTCTTTGCTCGTAACTCATGGATTAATATTTAAACATACCAGTTCTTGGCTTTACCTGCCACATTGTTGCAAGGAAACTGAAACCAATGAGCTTATTTCTAAGCTGACCTGAAACCAATCAGCAACAGAGCATTTGCCCTTTTGTTATATATTTGACAGCGAAAGAAATACCTATGTGGTTTTGTAAAAGGGAATAATTGAGGGACCGAGTGGGTCAGCCTTTTATTAATGAGATACAAACCCCTTCCACTATGAGCCTTTTTGCTAACCCGAAGCAGGTCAGTAGGTGGGAACCCAAAGTCATTAACATCTGACAGTTGCTCAGTGACCTGTGTAAAATGAGTTGATACTTTCAGTCTAGTTCATAAAACACCAGAATAATTGGTGTTAATTCACACCCTTGTTGGCAGCCTCAGTGCAGAGGCCAAAGATTGAATTGGCATGAAAATTAAGCTACCACATCAGCCACCGAAGTCTCTTCAGGTCATGGCTAAGCTGCATTAACTGACTAGAAGAGTAGTATTTGCACTACCGATGCTCAGCTGAACAGCCTGTGCAGAAGCCAGGGGACTTATGACATTGTCCTCTGGGGCTGGGATTAAGTGTACAGGCTTGTGGTATGTGTCTAGTCTCTATTTATCTTTATATGAAATTATTAATCCATACAGCAGCTCAGTGATTTGAAGTAGCTTTGCCACTCATTGAGGATGGATATTCAGACAGACAGACAGACAGACAGACAGACAATCGGTCTTCACATTTTATTTAATTTTAGAATTTATTTTATAACCTTGGCATTGATTGCTCCTAAAACCACTCACAGATTCTAATCAAGTTATTTTATGAATTTATTTTAATTTTGCCTTAACTTTTATTTACTATTTATTAAGAAAGATTTATAAATACTCTGAGAGTACTTATGGATACATATAATTAATTAGATTTTGGTAATTAGTTAATTATAGGGCAATGATCTATAAAATACCTAAAAGGAAAGAGGGAACAGACTGTTCTCTGATCTGAAGTGTAATATTCTTTATTTATAGAGGATGCAAAATGCAGTAAAAAAAGGAAGAAGGAAATATTCCAAACAATGGAATGTTCATTATAGTAGGAAAACACATTAAAACAGCTAGAAAAAAGGCAAATTAAAATTCCAAAGCTAGTTCATGAATCTTTTCCAGTGATAGACACTTCTCAGAATAGGTTATTGGTCACAAGAATAGAAGTCACAATCTAAAACTCAGTTTTTATTTATCTTTTCTGCATGTAAATTGCATAAACCAATAGTTATTTTCATCTCACGAGACCCAGAATTACATGAATGTATTGCCAAACAAATTTCAAGCAAGATAAATGTCTTTATCAAACGTTTTTTTCCGCAAAAACATCCATTGCCTCATTCTCACTGTTTAACAGCCAATCTCCATAGCCATTTCTGTGTTGTAATAATTGATGCATGTCCTTTTTAGTTAATGTGTCTAAAAATAATGAGGGTGTTTTATGTTTTAATATTATTATGTCTGTTTGAATGGATGATTCATTAAGCAATCCTGTGATTTTGGATTGTTGTTCCTTTACCTTGGGCTGCCAGAACATGTTACAGTTCTTTCAGATCATGAGTTAAGACTTCTAGAAGTTTCAATAAAGCTAACAGGAAAAAAAAATGCTCAAGTGTCTTTTGTTGTTTCCCCCCACAGAAAAGACACTGCAGAAGCCTCTTTGCAAAGCACACAGATGCTTCATGTTTTCTAATAACTCTTTTTGCTAATTCCATTTCACTTCTAGCCTTTGGTTAAAGATGCAACTTCAGTTTGGAAGTGTAAATGCAATATACAGTTATTGGCCACTGGGGTACCAACAATGTATACAGATACATGAAGGACACACATATGATATTTATATTCTTATACAGATTAGCTAGAGAATTAAGGTTCAGAACTTATGATGTATGCTATATAATACTGTTACAAAAAGTAAAATATTGTCCTCAGATGACAGAAAATGAACCCCACCCAAAATATGAATGGGAGTTTTATGATCTATTGAATAACAAAATGACCTCATTCAGCGCCCTGTAAGACTGAAAATTATTTTCCAGAGGGAGGAAAAGAACAAGAGACTTGCATAACAATTCCTAGAATATTACGAGAGGGGACCTCTTAAAAGACCAAATGACAGCGAACATGATTTACCAATCAAGTTCAATAAAGGAAATGTTAAAAACAAACAAACAAATAAGGAGCTAAATTGTGGGACAAATAGGCATACGTGAAATAGGACAGGAAAACAGGTTACAAATGGGACAAAAAAAGGAAGTGAAGATAATATTCAGCAATTTACCCAAAGCCATCAAAATAGGCTCTGAACTAAAATGAGAAAATTAAATAAGCTTTATTTATTCATTTCAGATAGCAAAGGTACTTGGAGCACTCCAATCTATTCCATATAAGTAAAAATAATAGACAATAGAAATAGAAAATAGAAATCATTATTGGAACAGAAGCGACAACTTAGCCTAACAATTTCATTTTCCGTAAGAATGTTTGCTCTCACCCATTTTGTTATTTAGTATAGATATTTTTTTGGTTTAACATTTTTATTGAATTGTAAGATAAAATAAGAGACAAAATACAAAAGTAAATAGGAAAACAGTGGGGAGGAAGAGAGAGAAGAGAAGTGAGGAAGGTTAAGAAAAAAAGAAAAATATTTAGTCTAGATAGTTTTGACATAGTCGTCTTATGGGAAGTTATAAATATCATCCTTTGTATATATGATAGCAGGTGGCAAGACCAACAAATTAAGAGATGGTCATTAAGTGTGTTGTATTTCAATATCATTTTCACATTGTGATTTTGATGTATTGATAGCATCAGTGGTGGGTTCCTACCGGTTCGGCTCTGTTTGGGCGAACCGGTAGCAGAGATGGTGGGAGGCTCTGCCCACCCAGCAGAACATCATCACGGAGCTTTTGCGCATGCGCAGAAGCGTCGTGCGTGCATGAAGCGCGCGCATGCTCCCGCGCGCTCCCGTTCCCGAACCAGTAGCAAAGGTAAATCAAACCCACCCCTGATATGGACATGTGTACTGCAGTCGAAGTACATATTTAGCTGCTGTAAGAAGATCATACAGTCTGTCTACAAATAACAGCATGAAAAAGTAGCAGCAATGGTGCATTGGAATATCTGCAAGAAATACTATTTGCCTGCAAATAAGAACTAGTCAGATCACAAAATAGACAATGTGATAGGGAATGAATAAGTAATGTGCTCTGAGGTTTTACAATTCAAACAGACAAGCACCTGCCACATAACAGTCTAGATTTCATAATTTTAATGAGAATGGTAAAAAAAAATCTGGATAGTGGTACTGTATGCAGTACCTGGAGACAGCAGAAGAGAAAAATCTGGAGAAAATCACAAAATACAAAGACCTGCAAATAAAAATAAAATGCCTGTAGAAAGAGAAAACAAATATAGTATTAGATGTAATGGTAATAGGCATTTTAGGTGTAATCCGAAAACATCTGGAACACCACTTGAATACCATCGGCATCCGTAGTGGGTTCTAAAACCCATTGCTACCAGTTCGTGCTCGCGTGCGCACGCAAGCAACACTTCTGTGCATGCGCAGAAGCATCCCGGGCGGGTGGGCGGAGCATCCCACTGCCGCTGCTACCGGTTCTAAAAACCAGGCCGAACCGGGAGCAACTCATTGCTGATCGGCATTGACAAAATCACCATCAGTCAATTGCAAAAGCAGCTTTACTTGGAAAAGCTTACATCCTGTGACAATACCTTTAATACCATCAAAAACGACATCTGCCTATCTCAGATCCTTGGGAAGGACTTGATAAATCCAAATGCTAAATCCAATCTAAACATCTGGCTGACTGTCTGACAAGCCATAATAAATAATAATTTGTAAACGTCTGTTCCAGTACGTATATAGCAAGCAGCCTTCCAGAAATAAATGATATTGAATATTAAAATAAAAATAACTTTAAGCCAAACGTCTTAATTTTATTAGATTATTTAAACATGTGTATCAAAGCAATAAAAAGACTACAGAAAGAATTACAGTGGGCTGTTTGTATGCAATTTTATCTTGATTCATTGGAACAACTGATCCTGTAGTCTGAACAGATATCCAAGTCAGCACCTGAATCTAAACAACTTCATTAGACGCTGATCTTTGCTCATCCACAAATTGTATGAGAATTTGCAATGCTGCCCGCTTTGTGGATTTTCCCCCTTTTTGTTACTGTTTCCTCTTCAAAAGTAAATGATATTCTTTCTGTTGCCAAGCAACTGGATAGGGAGGGATACTGGGGAAGAAACTGCTGGAGACAAGGAATGTAGTTTAAATTACAGAAGTTAAACTTCAGTTCTTCTTGCTAACAGAGTCTCCTACTCTCTCACGTAGGCACTTATTATCTCTGATAACACTTTTTGAAATTATAATCTCAATGCCATATCAGTCGTCTCTTGATTCAAGTGAAGAGGTACCTTTAAAAAAAAACCCAATGAAGAGTCTTATGTATATTAAAGGCTAAGCAATTTATTATGCATTACCATGAGATTTGTTTTCATAGCAGTAGACCAATACAGCGATCCTTCTTGGAATTTATTATAATAATAGTTCAAAAAAATATATGCCTAGTTGTAACTGCTTCATTGAAAGGAAAACAAATGAGAACTCTGCTCTCAATACCTATAGAGCGCAAAGTGAACAAAGGAACTATAACCATTTAATTCTGACTGATTTCCTGATTGCTTATTTGTACCCTATGACAATCATTAAGTGTTGTACCTCACGATTCTTGACAAATGTATCCTTTCTTTTATGTACACTGAGAGCATATGCACCAAAGACAAATTCCTTCTGTGTCCAATCACACTTGGCCAATGAAGAATTCTATTCTATTCTATTCTATTCTATTCTATTCTATTCTATTCTATTCTATTCTATTCTATTCTATTCTATTCTATTCTATTCTATTCTATTCTATTCTATTCTATTCTATTCATTCTTAATCAGCAGAATATATCGAATCAGTTTAGATATTTCATAGAAATATTGTAGTCACATTCTGCTTGTCAGGAAGCCGCAAGACAGCCATTAAAATATTATTCTTCAAAATGTGAAGGGGAAAAATATTTTCTCTCTGATGTCAGAAATTTCTTTTGTCATACTATATTAGACTTCAAAGAAATTTATTATTCTGGTTTATTATGACAGAAAACCATAGCATGCAACTACACACACAGACACACACACACACACACACACACAGGGTTATTGGCATTGAGTATTCTTGTTGGGCTCTAAAAAGGAATCTAGGTCATTCTATTTCATTAACATCACTATTGCCAATTAAAATACACTAGAATCAATATTTTTACATGAATAAAACATTACTGAATAAAATCTAAAATGAAAGCTGTAGCAATGTCAATTTGTTCAGTATTTATGAAATTAATATGTATAATGCAGTTAGAACTTTTCCTCTAATTTCTACAAGTTCTTCCTGTTAATGAGAGAGAGTAGTAAGGACTGAATGTACAAGCTGAAGGCTTTGATATTCAAACTTATAGTATGTATGTATGTGTCAGCGGTGGGTTGCTCCCGGTTCAGCCTGGTTCTTAGAACCGGTAGCAGCGGCAGCGGCGGGAGGCTCCGCCCACCCGCCCAGGATGCTTCTGCGCATGTACTAAACCGGTAGTAAAGGGTTTTAGAACCCACTACTTGTATGTATGTATGTATGTATGTATAAAATGTAATTTTAGACAATAGGAAAATGTATCAAAAATACAGGTTCTGTGAGCACTAATACCTCAAGTGAGCTTAAAGACCAATATAATGGCTCAGCTAAGAATGCATTAAACTGCAGGATTCCCAAATTGGATCATCTGCTTGAATTTAAAAATGGGTGTGTGGAGCACAAGGGAGTGGAGAATTCCCAAAAGAAACCGATCATCAAGAAGGTGTATATACAGCAGATATAGAGAGAGAGAGAGAGAGAGAGAGAGAGAGAGAGAGAGAGAGAGAGAGAGAGATCATCATTGCTGACATCAGATGGTCAACAGGAAGCTCTGGGTATTGGAGACAAACACAGTGCTTTTACAGTGAGCTGAGGAAGAATCCTGAGGAGATAATGAAAACAACAACTTCTGAAGTTATGGGGAAATAAATCTACTGAGATCTACAGTAGCACTCCTGTAAGATAAAAACAAAACTTTTACAAAGTTTTCCCTGATATGTCTTAATACAGTCATTAGTAGGTAATAGTTTGGATTGGATTTAGTGGAAACTCCAGATTATTAGGAGGGAAAATCAGATATTTTTAGTTGAGAGCAACAAGTTTCCAACCATCTCGTTTTCCCTACCTTACTTTCTAGATTTGAACCAGTGTAGTGTAAAGGCATCAGACTATTTATTTATTTAAAATATTTATATAGCAGGAGTTCTACTCTGGCCTTAGGTACGAAGCCAGCTGGGTGACTTAGGCCAGTCACTCCCTCTCAGTCCTACAAAGCAGGTAATGACACACCACCCAAAAAAACGTTGCCAAGAAAACTACAAGGACTTGTCCAATCACTCACCTGGACTTAAGATCATCTATTGGAGTTTTCTTTTGTTACTAATAGAAGTATTAATCTTTCTTTTCCCCTCTGAGAGTACCATTCATATTCTCATGGACAATAACATGATACCCAAGTGAAAGGGAAATACTGGGGACAAATTTTAGGCTATTTTCCTGGAAGAGGCTAGGAATAAGGTGGTGTTCCTCTTCTACAAAGTGATGAGGATAGCTGTGCTGAGATTTTGCTATCCTCTAGCTGCATCTTTTATTAAAGTTGCTCATATTCAAGTGCTTTCCAGGTTCCAGGGTGAAATCATGTTCATACCTATAAATTACAGTGTTAATACATAATAAATGCATTGGTATTACTACAAATTAGACATTAAATTAAATCTAACATTAATTTTTCAGTTGGGAGGGAAGACTTTGAAGGAGTTAATAACAAATAATATGATCTGATTCATGCATATTCTAAAGTTTTGAATTTATGAAGGATCTTCAGAGAAGAAAAAAAATGTTCTCATGGCACTCCAGAGAGTATTTCTCTCCCCATTCTCTACCCTTTCACTCCATCACAACCCAGTTTGAAACTGACCATCAGTTGCTTTAACTCTTGTTCCCCTGCAAAATTTAACAGCATACAAAGAATGCTATGAGCCAATTAGTGTTCAACTTCTCTTCAGTTGACCAATAGTAGAAACCAGAAAAATATAATCCTATCAGTATCCTACTCTTTGATCTACCTGACCTGCCATCAGTTTTGGTCCATTCCCACAGCAGTTTAGTTTCTTCATTTCCTATTACTTTGTATACTTTGTGGTCCCACCAGTTCTTGCTTGCAGGTAAATGTGAACCAGATTTTGAAATGATAGGAAGTTATGATATGGAAGCACCCCCTGTAAATAAACATGAGTTTGAATAAAACTATTAATTTTTATATCATGCGGATAAATCTTACTAATATACCTTAAATATGCTGTATAGATATATATGTATAAGTTGTATACAGTTTAATTAATAGTTACTTTTTGTTAAAGTAAGACCTGTCCAGTATGTTTAGTACAATACATATGAGTATATTAAATGAAAAATTAGAACTTCTTCCTAGATGTACTTCAGAGAAAATTATTATTCCAGAATGGAACATTCACTGGGCTTTGCAAGAAAGATTCATGAGTATAAGCCTAGTTTTATGCTCACAGATCATTCTCACAAAAACCATTTGTGCTTTACATTTTTCACTTGTGTTCTGCAGATATTCTTCCTTAGAGGGGAAAAAAAGTGTTACATTGGAATCTGGATTTTCTGTCTAACAAGTTTTAATTCCCCAATGCTAGTCAAGCACATCACACAGGTGGACATAAATGTTTCAGGATCATTAAACACTGCTAATTTTTTGTAATAAATTATAATTAACGAATCACCTGTCCTAAAACCTTTTTGTGCTGATATACCATAAAGATTTATTAGAGTTAAACATTCCTCATTGTTTAGCTTTCAACAAAACCACTTAGTGCTTGAAGGTGATCCTGCACCTGAGCTATTGGACTTTGATTTCAGTACATGCATCACTATTTTTTCTCTCTCTCTGCATCAATTACAGTCTCCTTTATGCATGAGCTTTGCTTTTGTCTTTCCTTCAGAGAAGAAATAGGAAATATATAACACTTGAGTCAACCTCTGCGATTATGCCACGGTGACCATTTGCCCGTATGTCATGGTGAACAAGCAACAGTCTGATGCTTCATTACCTTAATATCTTTCAGCTGAAGCAATATCTTTTGTCCCTAAGTTTATATCACTGTCTGTCATAGAACTGTGTGTTGTTGGGTTTTTTTTGGTTAGAGTTGCCTACAGGCACAACTTTTTTCTATCACTCAGAATGTTCCAACAGACTGTCAGCATTGTGTTAAAATATTAAGATGTTCCATTTTTATTTATTTTTTTTGCTATTAATCTTCTCTTGGGTTACAAACAGTGCCAGTTCGGACCGGTTCGAGAAAACCGGTAGTTCCGACGATCAGCTGGCCCCGCCCACCCGCCCCTGCGCTATCCTGTCCTATAGTTCCTTCTTTCTGGCTCAGCTGATTCGCGCGGCACAGATGATTTCCGCACCTCCACTGTTCTACTTACCAGGGCTGCCTTAGAAGGTAAGCAGCTGAGCTTCAAATTGCTGTATTTTGAACATTGCGCGCAAGCGCACGATCGCAAAGCGCGCGATCACCGAACCGGTTGTTAAACCGGTTGCAGCCCACCACTGGTTACAAAGAAAATGTTTCGGATGATACCAATAAACAAAATGTCAGGCACCTGACATCAGAGGTGATGATTGACCACACTGTGGCTTTGAATTCTGGGATGTGAAGAATTCTAGGATGGTAACACATTTAGAGAGGATCTAAAATAAGGGAAGGTAAACTAACTATAACCAAGGCATGGAAAGGGGAGAAGAAAGGAGGCAAAAGAGAGTGGATTCAACCTGACTTGGAGTATCTTTAGTAGTATCTAAGTAAGAGCCTTTAACTTATTTGGGGGGGGAGTTTGGGGATGGAGGCAGGTGTTTATTGTTTTTTGATTAGGTGAAGGATGGTGTACATGGCATTTTCCGCCTAGTGGTAATAGCAGAAAATGCAGCATCAGTGGTTGATGTTATGGAATAACAACTCTGTACCCAATGAGTAAAAGAGGTGAACAGATAAAGAGAAATGTTTATCGTGCAACAATTGTTGGATCTGATTATTACTGAATAAAGGAGCAGATACCTGCATTGGGATTGCTAGAGTACTTATAAGCATACTTGGGTGATGGGTCCATTTCTCATCGGCTTAATGTCTGCTTTTGTTTTATACGATAAATGCATTTTTTTACACATACAAAAGGACGATAAATGCATTTTTTTTTTTTTTTAAAAGGATTTTGTTCCATGTGTGTGTGTGTGTGTGTGTGCATGCACATGCATGCATGCATGTTGATCGGTCAATTCCCCATCCTCAAATAACCTGAGGTATGTATGTACTAATTCATTACCTCGTTTGTGACTTAAGATAATGGAGAAGTGCCTCTTATTTGTCATTGAGAACAGGCATTAAAATATATGCCTGGAAGACTGACATTTCAGTTGGTTGGTTGGTTGGTTTAACGAACTCCTTTGGAATCTGCAAAAGGACATGCTTAATACCAATCAATGAGATATCAAAAAGCAACACATTTTCTCTTTGATTCTTTCTCTTAAGCACACAGGCAGTGGGAAAGAACCCAGGAGAGTCAGCAGTCAACTTTTTGTGATTTCATCTTTATAGTAAAACAAAACAAAGAGAAAATGTAGAATTATTACTTTTCCATAGGGGAAAAATAGAAGTAAATGGAATGAAACAGTCTCTCCCAAAATCATTTTATTGTATTCTGGGGTGTTCTAGTTGAGGTATATAATCTTACCTTCAAATTAGACACAATGTTCTCTGCTATGGGAATTCTGAATAGGATTTTGTCAATTTCTCCACTTTAGTGAAGTTTTTCATTTAAACAAAAATTGCTGCTTCCTCACCAGATTGGGATAGGAATTAAATAAATATTAGTCCATTTCTTCTATCTTAAAGTTGGACATTTTGAGGGAAATTTTCCCTGCTTCTCAATAGCTGCAATAATGGCAGTAAGAGGGAAAAGAGTTGGATTAAGCTGCAGCAATTTCTATGTCTTTTGCAAAGGAATTAAAAACGGTGCATAATTATAGTTCTTGTCCAGTGCATAATGATAAGAAAAAGTCTCCTTCATTTGTCCATCATCATTCACTTTCCTTTTTTTCCAGATTAAGAAAAACTAGCCTAAACTTCTCTAGGTACAAATAATCACAATCAATCCTTTTCTCTGCCCCATTAAATGCCCATTAGTATGGAACACCAATATATTGTAATGATTAAAATGTTGGACTTAGAAAAGGAAGTTTCTGATTTGAGTCAACCATATGGCTTTACTGTCTTCACCACTCATTCACTTTCAGCCCAATTTACCTCACAAGGTTCTTATTCTATGGAGGAAACAAATGAGGCCAGGAGTTTCACGTATGTCGCATATATACTATTGCAGGAATGGCAGAATATACAGTATATCTCATAGAATAGAATAGAATAGAATAGAATAGAATAGAATAGAATAGAATAGAATAGAATAGAATAGAATAGAATAGAATAGAATAGAATAGAATAGAATAACAGAGTTGGA